>JAHZMV010005458.1:0-50167 GCA_027743765.1 Coecobrya sp. COE2
TTTTTCCTGGGTGAAGGGCAACCCATTGCTGTTCTATGTGGTCGGACCGCTTAAGAAAGTCTTTAATTTGAGCGGTAAGACGTGCAGACGCAGTCTGCGGATCCTGATGAGCTGGCCGAGGCTCATAACGGGCCTTAAAGGTTGTTCTCGTAATTTGCGACGGCATTAGAGAGAAACCAGCTCTAATCACAACACTATCCTCAACCGACGGCGCGATCCCATCCATCCGTCGAGGAACATTACTTCGAAGGCTACTACCTCGGTATTTAGACGGACCCAAGCCCACCGAATCAAAAGCTCGTGGAACGGCTTGAGACAAACTTCTCGGCCCTACCGACTGAGCCCTCGAGTACGGTGGACTTATCCCCCAAAGGTCCTCATCCGTCAGACGTGACAGTGAAAGTCTCGGAATGCCCGGACGAAGTAGGGCACCCGGACTTGCCGAACTTCTCGCAGACGAGGACGGTGTGTAGTTGTCCATGATGCTGTTGACGTTGATGACAGTGACAAGGACAAAGAAGATAACTGCGCGCACTCCACCTCACTACCACAACCACCATTAGAAATAATAAAAACTAATATGCAGCAGCAAAGAAATCATGTAGTGGAAGAAGGGAAAGTGAAATATTTAAGCAAACTACTACAAAAAGCCTACATTTTCACCGGCTATTTGCTCCCTGTTGCGCGCTCATTCCAGACGCCACTACCTCTGGAATGACGACGCTATATATCCTACGAAGAGAAAACAAACTTAATCTCTTCTTCTATCCCGACATGTTCAATCTTCTCAAGAGAACACCTTCTCCGTGTTTGCTAAAAGACGGAGCAAAAACAACTAAACTACTCGCTTGTAAAATATTACATATATTTTTTTTCCGTTAATCGTGTTCGTTTATGACGACGACGCTGAGGAGGATGATGATCATCCTCATGCTCATCATCTCACACCACCACCTCTCCAATCTTCTCTGTAAATCAATCCTCCTCTGTTTGTAAGCAAGCCTGCCTGCCTGTTGCCACTGCTAACACACTAAAAATCCCGGCTGCATTTCCGGAGTTCCTGGTTCCTGGTTGTACACCTAATTTTAGCAAACTAGCATGCATTTCAGCCAAATCGCAAATGGAGCAAAAAACAGGGAAGCTCTCGTCTTTCTCTCAAAAAGCCGTTACTTTGTATGTAAGTGTGAGTACCTATATAACAGCATTCAAATATCAAGAGATTATATACAGTCAAGTCACATCACGCACATACATACACACACCACACCACAAAAAAGAATGATGAGGGCAATAACAATGAACGGAAGGGATTTCAGAACATTCATTCGAGAAGAAGAGCAAGTCACACAGAACAACATCTGCAAAGATATTTCGCATGCTTTTGGAACTGTGTTGGCCACGTGCCAAAAGCGACTTTGTTTCATTACTCATCATCTTTCATACAGGAGCTCAGTGAGAAGGAAAGCAAGACTAAATGTTATTACGTTGTAGAAAAAGAGTTAGTAGTAGTCACTCAGTCACACTTGTCTACTTGTCACGTATCAAACACGCCACTGGTAATATACCACTACACACGCTCCTTTCTTGATTTTTCTTTTTAAATCATTGAATTGCTCGCATAATTTTCGCTTCATTCCCAATATTGCTAAATGGCACTGTTACAACAGAGTGGCAGAAAGAACGGCCGATTCACTGTGTATATACATGTATACGCCATGGAATTGGAGCTGTGGCTTCACAAAAATTGATTGACAGATACCTTGACAAAACAGCCCAGAGGAGTGTGTGCAGAAACGCTCCTCTCAAAGAAAAACTTTTGCTGCGCTGCTGCTGCAAAGAGCAAAGATGATAATGTCCATTAAATGACGAGAGTGTGCCCTCCCATTCAAATGGCCATGTCTAATCAAAATCATTGCACCGCGTGTGTAAGTAGAAACAAGAAGCTAATTTACTGCGCAAGCTATAGTTAAACATGTAAAAAGACGAGCAGTTAATAAAACGGTGAACTTTTGCTCTCTCTCTGTCTTTCTGTAAAATTTTCCAAAGTACTTTTTGAGAGAGAGATGCCTGCCACACCAATTTGGCAAATTGTTATAAAAAACAAACAGAAATGGCAATAAAAATAAATAGTGGAAAGAACGATTTTTTCCTTCTCATATTTCTTTGACAGAATCAATAGAGGAAATGGAATGATGATAACTGCCTATTTAGCCCCGTAAAGTTGTAAGTTTATATAACAAGTGTATAGAATGTACAAGTACAAGATAAAAAGTGTTAAGTGTTTATGCTCCTTCTGTAAACTTACCCGTATTTCCAACTTTTCATTCTCGGATCTCAGGCGAGTCTTCTCCGCTTCAGCTTTCTCAAATTTCAACTTCAACGATGCAAGCTCATCCTGCAACGAGATAAAAATATGTTGCATAATTTCACACTCTTGCATTTCCATTCTCTTTCTCTCTCTTCCTTGTCATTAATTGAGCACATAAAAAATCACAATGGCACAATGCATCGTTTTTATACAATTTTTTTTTAGAATTCAATGAAACTATGTAGGTCAAACCGAATTTTTGCGAATATGAACACGAAATATTTTTGCATGGTTGGAAAACATAGCATAATATATTATTACGTTTTAGTGTTTTCTTTACCTGTGCGGATTGAAGCTTCTCATGTGAACTTTGCACCTTGATAAGTGGAGAAATTTGCTGATACATTTTCCACCAAGGCCAATCCCTCACGGCCAGTAATTTGCGAACATTTTTCTGAACACATCGTATCGCCACATCCCTCACTTTCATTTTTTCCAGCCGTCGTCTTGCCAAAAATCCACGACAGTTGGACTGCAGGGAAATGAATAATCCTTCTAGTTTCAATTTCTGCTTATTCTCAAGCTCGTCCAGCAGCCAAGGCTTCATGAAAACCTGTCATTGAACAAGTACAGATCATGTTGCTTTATTATTACAAGAAAATAAATGCCACGGACAAAAAAAATAACAATAAAATCACTCATCGCCCACGTGAACATGCTCTCCACTTAAAAAAATAACTAGCATGTACACAAACAAAACCAAGGATATCAATATCAATCCCCTTCCTGCATCTTGTTTATATAGCCATTCAAATTCATCCCATTCAAATTTCTTTCCTCTCTGACCATAATTATTCTAATGAGATGCATTCATTCACACAATAGTAGTATCAATTTTCATCCACGTTTATCTTCTCTTACCATTGTTGTACCCAACTTGAAAGCGGATGGGGGCAAATCCTGTTTGTCAAAAATGTCCGTAACTCTATCCCGAATGTTGACCCCTTCCTCGGACAAGCCAGGGCTTCCAAGACATTTAAATTTACGAACAAATTCCGACTGCAGAATGGCATGAGGATAGCCGCTTTTGTAGTACCGAATCGTGTTGGGGATATTCATGGAACGGATCTGTGTTTGAAAAGAAGGAAAGCATTCATGATGATTATGATGATACGGATAATTTGAATGAAAAGCAGAGAGAGTGATAGCAGTGTCAAATAAATAGATTTTATGCAAACATTTCCTAAATGAAAAATATAGCATGATAAGATGTGTGTGCCTATCAATCTCTCGTTCGGTGTGTATGAACAAAACGCATTTTAAGTAGATCTATGCATCTACTTGTTGAAATATTTTTTTATATAGTGGAGTTATTTTGGAGGAACATACTTGTCTACGGAGAAGGTTTACATCCAGATCTCCTGTTCTTTTACTGTTTGTACCGGGATTTAGACAGTACACCACTTGCATCTGCGTTCTGCCCAGAATTTCCATTAGATAATCCTACACAGATATAACAAGACATGAGTGAGGAACATTAAATACAACGCAAAAATATAAAATATCGTCATCATGAGTGAGAATTTATCTCTTTCTCTCTCTCTCTTCCACTCTAAATTTATTGGTTTCCTTTTTCGATAGAATGTTTTATAAATTTTCTTGCTTACGGCTTGAACTTTAATGTTGAGAGATGCAGATTTCTTTTGCCATGTCGTGGTGTAGTTTCGACGAATGCTTGAAGCCCTTCGCAAACCTATATCTGACGCTGTGGAAGCCAAACAGATTCCAATAACCGAGTTCGTTGACTTGAGGAACATGCAATTGATGTTATCCCTGGGTAATAATAAGCAAAATGGTTTTCATTGACAACTTTTCATCAAATCATTTTCTGTGTGTGGAAAGTTAAAAGGCTTTTTGGGACGATGAACACATGAGGGATCATAAATAAATAAAAATGAGTTGGGTGAAAGAAGTAGGATTTTTATGAAAACATTTTTTAGTCATTCATACTTTTGGGATTCTTGTACGAGCAAGTTGGTAAACTTGCTGGCAGCAGCAATGTCCACGTGATGAAGAACCCGCTTGATATCATATTCCACGACCCGGGTTCCATTCGCGTGCGCCAATGTTAACGACGTGTTTCTAAAGTCAGCACAATACAAACTGCGGAATTGGCTTTCCCCGTAAAACTCGCTTTCAAACTTTTCCAGGCATCTGGCTGGTTCTTTGGCGTCATCCAAAAAGTAAAGGAGTCCCTTTCCTTTGGTCTGCTGCTGTTGGTTTGCGGAGGGAAAAGAGTCCAAAAGTGGAAGGGAGTCGTACTGGCCAAAAGGAAGATCATCATCCTTCATTCCCCCACCGTTGCTACCTTCTGCGGAGAGTGGCACGGGAGTTTCTGGGGACTCCGATGGACTACTCTGAAGATCAATTCCTTCAGAGCGGTAAAGCTTATTGAGGCGATCGTAGCTGGCCTCTTTGATTATCTTGGAAATTCTATCGTTCAGGTAGTTTGTTGACAAGTCTCCAAACCTAAACGTCAGCAAAGGATAATATGAGATAAGTTTTAAAAATACATTCACAACAGCAATATCTCACACCAGTGACACTAGACAGACAAAGATATGTCACACGTCACACTATCGTCAAGTTCAGGTTGAAGGCGAAACGCACGCTTGATTGCATACATATGAAAGTAAAAATAACTATGATATCACTATCATCACTTTGTCAGCATTTCTTAAGAACAAATTACCTTGCACCATTTTCCATTGATGAGCCTCCAATTTGTACCATGCTAATACTCAGACACTGAATATTCCGAAAGCCCACGCTGTTGGATTTGTTGACGGTGGTAAAAAGAGAGTTTACAGCTTCTGCGTAGAGACCCAGTGAAAAGCCGAGTACATTTCGAACACGGGAAGTGTCATGCTCATCCATCACCAGCGTCTTTTCTACGTTGTCTAGGGAGAGGCCTAGAAGGGAGCAAGCACTTTTGAAGTGCTGCTGGCCCCACTCAATCTGCTTGGATGAGCTTTTATTACCGTTGAGAAAGGCGTTTGCTACAGTGCCCACCACATGACCTAGATTGATACACAGTTAACAGTCATTCAGGATGATTATAATTTATTTCAAACAGAGTACAATTTACCCCCACACAAAGCACCTTGTCTACGTATGTCAATGTTCCGACTTGGTACTACCAAGTGTCGTGTAGTACAAACAACCCGCCACATTCAACCTGACGTACTGGGAACGATTCACTTTAATCACAGTTAAAGTCACAGATCATTTTTGATCACCCGACATTATTCTTATTCGCAGAGCTTAAACCACCAACCGACTCTTCACACTTTTCTTACCCCTCTGAAAAACTCTTCCCTCCCTCTCTTATCCACAATATTTACTTTTTTGTTTACATAACCCAACTTACCTAGATGATACACAGCACCAAACACTGACCACACTGATTTTGTAAACGTCTCGCCTAGACCGAGAGACACCATAGCGGAGAGAATACTTGTAAGTTTATTAAGATTAGCCACGGGATCAGCCGAGCTGGAAATTTCCGAGGTGAAAAAGGGTACAGACTGATTTCCCCCTTCTCTGTCAGTCTCGCTAAGGAAAAGCTCTTTTCTCAGTTGCTTCAGTGGAAGATATGGTCCTAATGTGTCCAACGGGCATGTTGACAGGTCATGAAGGGCTTGTATAACCGTAAAGTACACGCCGTCGTACAAACGTTCCATATCCAAGCAGAAAATCTGTAATCAGGAAAAATATAATTAGGGTTACGTCTACAGAAAATTATTCAACCTTTCTAAGAGAAATGTCATTAACTGCATACCTGACTGTTAATTCCAATCATTCTTCCGCCAAGGTCAAATTCCACGTTGTACATAACTGTCGATTTTTCTTGTTGACTTTCATATGCTGAGCAGAAGAACTCAACAAGACTTTGCATTGCACTGAGTCTCTCTGAAAAGCTGGGAATGGCAATGTTTCCAGCGGTCGGGGTTGTGGGAGCTGTATTATTGCTTGCTGCTGCAGCAGTTGTCGCCGTTGCAGCACTCGTTTTCTCTGACTTGAACGTTCTCGTTTCCGCCAGATATTTAAGTATTTCTCTGATACACTCACGCTTGGTGAGACCGTCAGATTGTCCTTGGAACACGATAGACTGGTTTCTTTTGTTAATTATCATAGCGCGATAGCACTGGTTTGCCACAGAGTACAAATTAGGCAGTAGTTTGGATGAAGTGAAAGGCTGCGGGACCAATCTCACTTGGCGCTGATTCTCCAAGTCCACTATAATGTTTTTGCTCAAGTATGTCATGACAGTGTTTGTAACGATGGATGAGGGCAGAGCGTTGTGGAAGCGGTTTCTCAACGTGTGCAGGATGGACGACTCGTTTATAAGATTCAGATTCCACAGGTAGGGCGTCAAGTCTAGACTTTCGGGATTTATCTATACAAAGATAGAAGATGGATGTTTGAAACATTTGCATCAATGATCACCAGATTATATTTTACATTAGATTGGATTATCAAAATTACATTTTCAATGTCATCCTCAGTGATGTCAAAGTTCTGGCCTGTTGTTTCCAGCCGCACAGAACATTTTCCAGACTCGTCAGCTTTCTTGACAAGGCGACCGTTTACAAAGCCGTTTTTATGGAGCACCCAAACGGAATCTGAGGAGTGGGAAGCACGACTACGATCCTAAAGAAAAATAGCATTATGATGATTACGCATTCAAATTTCCGTAATATACTAATTGTCTACAATATATCACCATTAATTTTCTTACCAGATCGTAGTTTATATTCACTATATTTTCTATCCAGTGCATATTGGAAAGAACCTTGAGTGTTATGGTTTGATGCGAGGACTTGATCAAATTGATAACATCTTCCCTGGTTTTTGATTCAACAGACACGTTATTTACGGCAACTAGACGGTCACCAGGAAGAAGAAAATCCTGACTGTAATCTCGTGCTGCCTGCGATCCCTGAGTTGGTTCCACGAACAGTATTGAATCTTGCCCACCACCCTGTAACAAATACGTATTTATGAATAAAAAAAGGTAGAGCATTTATTTAAATAATTTACAAACATTTAGCCTTACCTTAACTGCGACACTAGCTCTTCGTATCGAAAAGCCAAAATCTCCTTGTGGTCTCCGTTCAATGACAATAGTCCTGCAGCACCCAGCACTTGGAGTAATATTAGGAAGCACATGTTCCCCTAATTCTAGCTCGGGTTCAGGGTAAAACTTGGCCTGTGACAAGGCATTATGTGAGGGACTTTGAGGTGGTGTTACATAGCTAGGAGTAAAACTGGAACTACTCGCAGAAGTTGGAGGTCTAGAGGGACGGGAAGGGGAAGATAGATCAGCTACCATTCCATAATCCCCAGAATATCTAGAACTACTTGACTGCCTTGGTGGGACAGGGGGAGGACTCTTGGGTGAAGCCCGTGGTGGTTTAGCTGAAAATACATATAAATAGTTGAAAGAAAATTTTCCAAGAAAAATTGAATGAAAATTAATGAAGGAGCTTGAATTTTAAATACCTGGACCACCACGAGGAGACACTAAAACATTTGCGCTGCTACTGCTCAAGCTTTCCTCTTTGGAATTGGACGTTAGAGAGAGCGACGACTCACTGCTATCCGAGTGCGTAATACTTGGCATTCCATCTTGGTCCCTGGTTCCTGGAGAACGCTGAAGCGTAGTTGGCGTTGGCGGTTGCATAAAATTTTCACTGTAGTCAGCAATGATCCCACTGGGTAATTTCTGCTTTTCCTTCTTTCCCTTGCCTAACTTGAAACTTCTCCGGATTTCATCCAACCTATGCAAATCTTCCGGGGAGAGCTTATCCTTAACCTTCTTTCCAAAACCGACTTTCTCCATCTTTTCTATTTTCCCACTACTTGCACTTCCAGCCTTGCCACCTTTATCCCTATCTCGATCCCTGTCAGACTTGCGCATAAACTGAAACATGATTTTCCGTAGATCAATCGTGGTTACTCTTGAGATACGTCGCTGACGACGAAACCAGCCAGTTGTAGTGGTAGCAGCGACTCAGCAGTGTCAGGAGGCACAAGCACCTCAAGGGTTGACGATAAGCACGTCGATAAACCAGAAGGAGTAAACTTTTGCGGAAAAAGTGAAAAATTAACGAAAAAAGGCACGCGGTTTTCCCGTGGTTGGCACATTACACCGACAGCTTTTTCTCATGACCACAGTAATTACCATGAAAATTTATTCATTCAACTCCAAATGTTCAATTTCTCCAACAGTTACACACTCACAACAACCGCAGCACATCACACAATGTTCCTTGCCATGTATCGCATTGACCCAAGATGACCTTTTCATTCAACAGCTTGGCCAACAAAGAGCCACCTAAAAAATCCACACAAATATTTTCATATTAATTAAAAACACATTTTATTTAATGAACCGCTTAATTATGCAACTTTTTTCAAACAGGTTGTCACATTGTTTTAAAAAGTAAATGACAATTGCTAAACTTTTTTCTCTGCCTCTCCGTTACATAGAATCGGATCAAACAGCATACGGGCATGGATTTATTAAAATATGTAGGTGAACCTGAGAGCATGCACGCAGCAATAAAATTATATAAAACATTAAGTACCTCTTCACTTTTCTTATCAATCAGGTTATCTCTATTATAAATGCTTTTTTGATAGCGGTTGCATTACTGCATTACTACGACACAGTAGTAGTAGCATAATATCGCATGATAAGCACTTAAATGACAATAAACAAGCAGCAGCAGCATTAAACTAATCTCGATTATTTATACACACGCACATAATTTTTTAGATAATCTTATTTACTGCCATTCCTGCTGCTGCTGCTAAAAGACCTCTTAACAAAAACTGGATTTAAACATACAACTTATCAAAGAATTTTTTTGCATACTCAAGTATAAGTATACTAGTGGCCAAGTGGCCTCACTTACCAACAATTTATTATTATGATACAATAATCATGATTACTATTTTATGTACGCAAAATAAATCCCTTACATTATCATGGTCCTGTTAAAATGCATGCATATTGCATATAGCCAAGTAGGGTTTTTAGCAAGAAACGTCACTATAAATCTGAAATCTAGTGATAAATAACTGGCATATATTATCTTGCAATCTTGGTGTAAGAGAAGAACAATGAAAAGCACTTTTTTCGCTAGTAACGGATTACACAGTAAATTACAAGAGCAACAGGTCTTTTCAGTTAAACTTACTACTGCTGCTTACTTTACTACTACATACATACTTGACTGTCCCGTCAATTTTTTAGTGCTTGCAACAAGCAGTAGTAGAAAACTGTACAAGCTCACATATACATAAGAGCAGTTGCATTTCAAGTAAAGTGAGCAGCATTGTTATGCAAATATTTACAACAATGCAAAAGTTTGCATATTATGCCCAAGTTTAAGCACTGGCCCAATAATCAGAGAGACTAAAGAAGACGCACTACTGCTGCTGCTGCACTTTTCAACAGACTGCAAAGTAGTAATAATGCGGATTGCTGATTCACTGATTACATGTCTCCGCTTTTCATAATCAAATCATCATCATTCATTTATGCCTTTTTTGTAGGTATATACATATATCCATATGCATATGCAAAAAAATATATATTTAGCTATCGCCACCACATAGACCTCGTCATCATCATCAGCAGCCGAGCCGAGCCGCAAAACAGAATTAAAACCACAGACAAGGACCTTTAAAGTAGCTTTTTATTCTGACTGAAAACAAGATTGATAAATATTACTATTATCTATATGCCATCCTTATATACGGATAGATGCATAGCTTAACATTTTTTAAATTTCAATATAGACCATTATTTGCCGTTACTACAGCAGCTTTTTACAACTGACAACGTGCTGCTGTTGCTGCTGCTGCTGCAGGGAGGGAGCAGCGTTATAATGTACCTGTCTACTGACTGTATGTCTACATAACTGAATCTTGGACCTACCTTTTTTAAATGAAGAAAATATTTCGACTATTTCATTCAGCAAACCACCACAGAATAATCTTATCTACCCACCTGTACAATAATAATATGCAATAATATAACAATTTTTATGCTTTTTACCTACGCTCAACCACCACCACACAAAAAAATTGCACACACCTTAACTCTGGTAACTTCAGACTGGATCTGGGAGACATATGAATAGTGTGAAGGAATGTAATAGAGACGTTGATAAAAAAATGAACAAGTAGAGATATTATTTTATGAGCTAAAAGTTAAACCACAAGATGAGCAGTATGTGGTAGTGTTCATCTTATTTCTTCCGACCAACCTTTGCACTTGTGTGTGTGCAACATCTCCATTTAAACAATTTTTGCAAGACGAGTTAATCCTCCTCATGATTATATGATGCTCATCAATAATCTTCAAAAATATTATAGTGTGGTATTATTATTCTGCATACACACACGATACTATATAGTTTAATGACGACAATGCAATACATTATGATAAAAATACACTTCCTTGCGTTACAATTACATACATTATTATTTTTACTAACACTTGTATTCTACCTGCTTGGTATTCTTGTCTGAAAATCAAAACGAAACTTCCCAGCATTATATGCATGCATACTACCTGTATTAAAATATGTAGATAAAACGGTAGTAATAAAAAAATGCAAGAATAAAAAGTAAATTTAGTTTGGCAACCGTAACAACAGTAGCAGAGAGAGGAAAAGATATGTGCCTTTCCCTGTGAGAAAAATCATGCAGTCATGTCATAAGAAACACAAGTCACAAGAGAAATCACACGAGCAATCATAATCAAACAACGGGCATCATCATCAGCGAGAAGAGGGCAGGTTAAATAATAATAATAATAATATCGTATACTGGGTGAATGAGATAAGAATGGGAAGCAGAAATCCGGGGAAACTATTGTACCTGGTTGCCTCTTTGTTTTTGCTGATCATTTCTTTTCATTTTCTCTCAACATTTTCTCATGAGACATTACATAGTTGTCTGTAAGACAGAGAAATAAAGTGCCCGTGTGCCAATGCCCATCCTTTTTTCTCACATTTGCGTATTTGTATTCATTTCACCTTTATTACAGGTAACGAACTGGGAGAGTTATTGTCGTGGTTGCGAGACGCACGTAAGCCCTGCAACAACAATACTTTTGTTTAAAATGTGCAAATCTTGCTGTTATAGGCTCGTCAAACTTTAACCTGAGAGAATCGCAAACCGTTTTCATTGTTGTATTATTACAGCTTATGGCGTATAGTTTTACTGTGATCATTGCATAGATTTTTCCGTGGGATTTGCACTCGCTCCTATTGACTTTTGCTTCAATTTTCATAGAACGTCATTCGCTGTTGGTTAGTAAAGAGAGTTGTCAGTGGTTGCTCACTGCCACTCTTTGCGGCTGTTTTTATATATCTTGTAATAATAATGATGAATAATGACCATAATACCATGGCCATCATGATGATGCGATAGGATAATGAATTAAAATGGATAATAGAATCATGAAAGAAAGTTGAAGAAACGGAAGTCGTTTTTTTATGCAGCTGTGTCCCTCTCTGCCCCTTTTTGCATATATAATTATATATGGTCTTGTTGTGTGGTATTACGATTACGCAAATCATTTATTACTCGGCTGGTTGGTGTGTGTAGTATTAAGTTAATGGTTGGGATGGTTAAGCAATTTGCATTTGGGTTTCTCACCACATTTGACAACATGAACAAAGAGAAGTGATTATAGTGATTTTTTAACTTGATATGGTTATGTCGTAATTTATATTCTTTGTGTGTAAAGTTGTTTTTTTTGGAGACCGGCAGCTGCTATTTTGTGAAGGACGTCCGCTTGGAGAAAATCATGTTATGATTGCCAAATAAATATATACATTATTTTTGTGTTTTAATTTAAGGAAATAGATTCCTTGTTAGCACACTAGCAATAATTATAAAGGCATTGATCTATTGATTACTAAATTATTGACGAGTACAAAAAGAAAGTATGATTATGCCACAAAATTCATACAAAAAAATTCAACAAGAACGAGTTGGCTCAATTCATTTCTTTATATCATCATTGCTAATTAATACTTTTAGCAGTTTAGAGTGCGCAACGTGCTGTTGTTGCTGATGAGATGAGTAGCGGATGAAAATGTATGAGCCAAAAAGTCAAAATTACTATTTGGCTGGCACACGTCCGTGTACTCAGATCTTAAGACGACCAAACGTCTTGTCTGTCGCTGCACCTTTTCTCTAGTAAAATATAATACAGTTATGTTCTAGGCGTCCGTCACCACTGCTGTATAACATCATTATCGGAAAAACTCTCCTCATCTTGTGTTCCCCGCACGGTCTGAGAATTAAAGAGTTTACTTGAATAATTAGTTGTATTGCCAAAGCATTAGAGTAAAACTTCATCAATTGCCTCTTCTCTTTGTCTTTTTTTTGTAGCGTTAAGAAATTAATGTGAGAGAGTGACGCGTGAACAAGAGGAAAGTCCTGCTCTCTGTACACTTGACTAATTCGCTATTGTTTCAAGTAGCGGTTGAAAAATGAATTTATGACAAGTCGTTTATTATTGAATAGGACTCTGCTGAACTGAAAACTTTTTTTCATCAAAAGAACAGTCTGGGTTCATTAAGAAAGTAGAACCTGCAGCAGCAACAGCGGGGCTATTATTATTGGGACCGCGTAGATAAGACAACGACCTCAATCATTGGATTTGAAAATGATCCGCAAAAAACATTGCAACTTTCTTCCAGATTTTACACTCTGTAAGAGTAGCATTTTTATGACCAGCGTGAGTGACGAGTTTAACAAGCAATGATGTCATGTCAAATGTCAATAGCTAGGTTAGAAAACACGTGAAATATAATAATTGCATATACTGGGCAGCACGTTAAAGTGCTAATTTTTAAAAAACTCACTCTACATTTCTACATCCCTCTATATGATGCTTGATGCTTATTGACTATCTCCATCACACGCATTAAGACAAAAAATTTATCTATCCAAACGGCCGTTAGGATTTATGCTGATAACTACTTACATGATGTGACGGTAATGAATTTTTATTGTTTGCAAAAAAACAATCGCTAACGTCACAATCGAAAATAGCATGTTCATCTCTCTTGTTCTTGTTGCTCTGTGCTTGTACTTTGCCAATTAAACGAGTTAACTAGTTCAGTAAAAAACTAAATTCTATTCTTGTTTGCTGTCCTACCACACTAGAGAAAACATGCTCATGACTTGTTTCTTTGGTGGACTAATTACCAAAAATTCCCCATAGTTGTTCGTCGCCGTCTTAATATTCGTAAAATCTAATTGTAGTAGCTTGTACCCGTCTTAAACTCCCTTAAACGCGTTTGCAGTTTCACATTTTTTCTCTATCTTCCTGATAACCTGATCCACACTACTGACTGCGTTTGCTCCACTCCCTTCTCCTATTCTACGTTTTTATAGTATAAGTAATTAAATCAAAAAGGCTACTGAAACGGCACATAGAAAAAAAATATGACCGTTAACAACACCTCTACAACCATTATCATGTTTTATAGATAGTAGCGTGTATGCGTGTAGCGTATGTATATAAGATAATAAGATTATAGACAATTTTTGGGGGAATAGGAAGAACTAACAAAAGAGGTGTTAAAATCAATATCAGCGTTCTAAATGAAGCCCTGCTGAAAAGTTTTCTTCTTCTGCTACGCATTTGAAAACAGGTAAATTGAATGAATAAAGTTGAGCAGGATGATGAAAGCGTTCTTGCAAACTTTATGCAAATTAAACTATCTCTCTTTCTGAACATGAACACGGCACAAGGCATACAAGAACACTGAACATTTGGCATTTTCCTTTATTTTTTTATTACAGGTAACTTGATTTGTACTTTGGTCTGTGCATTTTTTTACTATCAAATGCTATTACTGCTTTATGCATGCTACCGAATCTATTATGTAGATTAACTTTCTTTAATACTATACCAATCGGATAACGAACAAATTTTTAACGAACGAAATTTATGCTTTTTTGTTGTTACTGCAGTTGAAGAAGAATATAAAAAAACTTGCCACACTTGCTGGGTAGATATATATATATAAACGTGTGTGTAGTGGTCCGGCCGGGCGCCGGTATTTTTCACCAGTTTTCTTCTTCGATTCGATACACTTGAATGCTTAAATATATTGCTGACCATTTTATCAACAAGATTTTTATTACGGTTCACCGTACCTCTCAAAAAAATGTTGTATGTAACATTCTATCTGGTTAAAATACAAAGCTATTATGTTTCTTATATCCTGGTTGCTGTTTTATATTTTCTTTTTGGTTGAAAGAATTTTTCAGTCAGTTGGTCCAATTTTCATAATATTTCGTTATTATCATTATCAATATTTTATGCAAGCCTATAATAATAACCGACGTTTCTTTTGTCTTATAGCAGCAAAATATTGATCTAAACAGACTATTTATGTGTATACCTATAAACACGTTATCATAGTGAATGACGTAAATCGTTTTTAAACTGATTTTAAAATTTTGTATTTCCAATTACTCGAGATAACATTATGCAATGTATATACCTAAATTAAATTGTAGCTGAAACTTTTGATTAGATTTGCAGCCCATAGCTTTCTAAAACATCTCAGATATGAAGCATGACTACACTGGGTTACCCTCAGAAAAGATCTTATAAAGCGTAAAGTTCAGAACTTGTCTATAGAAATTAGTCGCTGGAGAAATAAAGTAGTGTGCCCTTCCATTGCCCATGTTTTTGATGTAGGTAGTTGAGGTAAGAATATAGGATAAGGGTTTCTAGATAAAAAAAACCAAGACCTAAACCACCTACATGCATATTGTACATGCTTGTTTAATAGGTAATGAATTAAGGATAGGCAACTAACAACTCATCTTCCTTCTTCTTGTAACATGATATATTACCAATATCAATATCCTTTTTTTGCGCGTGACTCGGAAAGTTGTTCAATTCAATTAGTACACGCATTTGAAAAAAATGTTGTTAAGGGATAACTTAAAAAATATATAGCATTTCATTTACAAAACTAAAACGCACATCATATAAGCTACATATCTGCGTCACTCATCAACTCAACATCATCGTCGTCAGCCAAAAGTAAAAAAAAACACAGTTTCGGTGCTCCATATAGAATCAGAATGACACCAAATAATTTTTCATTTTGTTAACTTATGAGCCGAGAAGTCCTATTCTCCGCCAATTTTCATAATACAATGTAACGTTAATTTCCTACTAGCGCATCCTAAATCTTAACACCAACGTCTTTGTTACAAAAATATTTTTAGTATGAGTTTCATTTCATCGCCTTTTTAGCGTTTATCTAGGGCATTTTAATGGAACATTGATTGCCAGGACAAATTGAGCGTAAAGATGTTAACGAACGTCTTGTTAGCTTTCTATATAAAAGTGTCAGCACACAAAACGGAACGGAATTATATACATAATATATTATATTACACGGTATCGTATTACTTATATCATTTTCACTTTTTGTGTCCGTGCATAAAGATTAGAGCGCTCTAAAAAAAATAGAGATGGGATGACAGAAAGCCTTGTTAAATGCAGGTCGTAAAAAGCTTTCCTCTCTCTCTCTCTGTTAAATACCGTTCGTCTATTTATTATCGTTGTGCTGCCTGCCATTAACAATATTTTATTAGTCAGTCAAAAGGAATATTAGCCTGTTGATCTCTCTTGTCACAAGTAAAACTATTTAGGTAACTTTGTTTATTACATGTTTGATCATGCACATGTGCATTCCAACAGCTCAATGTAAGAGGAATACATGCAGATATATAGTTACAGACTATTTTTTAACTCTGTTTTAATTTAGTAATCATGCTTTATGCTGCTCATCATGTAATAAAGTTGTTGGAGTAAAAATAGTAAAAATGTACTGGTATTTATTATCAACAAGATGAAAAGATCTTTTGCATGGCTAATTATGTTTAGTAGAGGTAATAAAAGATGAATCTCCAGAGAGTAGAAATAGCTTTATGTACTTTTTTGCCGTTATATATTATGCTTATCTAATAAACAGTGAAGTACATTATTTTTATGCGAAATAAAAGCATGACGTAATTTTTTGAAGGATATATTTCTTTAGAAAAGTTGTACACACTTTTTTCTCCGTTGTAAGTAGAAAGTTGGCAATGTCATGACACCTATTTTACTATCAACTACACACAGAGATTTGTTTTTATTGCCCTTCTTGTAAAATGCGTCATCTTGAACGAATTTGATAGCTTAATTAAGTATAGATAAAAAAGGTAATTATGTAGATACATACATGTTTATTTAAGACTCCATCAAATTTTCCAGCCTTGTTGAATATAGAGTTGCTCAGCAAACTGATTTTCATGCGTACAAAATTTCCACAGCGCAGAACAAATTTTACACTCACAATTCATACAAGACCACTATGAAAACTTTCTTCAGAAACAATCAAACTCAACTCACCACAAAAAAAGACAAGAAAAAAACTTAAATTAGTTATTGCACGGATACAAACGGATCTGTTAAAACCGACCACGACAGGCATGCGATGACAGCCTAAGACAGAATGTCAGTTTAAGCAGCTCGGTCTCTGGGGTTAAACCAAAATATTATTATTGATAAAACATTCTGTTGCTGCAGTGCAGTCTAGTTAAAAATGACATGTTAATCCTCTCATGGTGATGAATATTATGTTAAATTGCCCATCGTACGCATATAGTAATACACACACAGACATTAAAAGTCTTGTCAAAATTCCGTTGACGTATCGATATCGCTTACTATACAAAGCTGGATAAAATCATTATACGGAGAGCTGTCAAACATTTTTATACTACTTAATATTTTACAGCTAAATGTATCGTTAGAAAGCACACACTTTCTTGCTTCAGTGGATTATATAACATGAGAAAATAATGTTTTTCTGTTTGTTAAAAAAGTCTGTAAATTTTTCTCTTAGACTTTTTTGAAAGGATTTTTTTAAACATTCACTTGTGCTGCTCTCCCACTTACTACTATGAAAGTAGTGAGGTTTTATATATGTCTGTGTTGCAATTTGCAACATCAGATCAAGTGAAAAATTGTATGTAGTGTTCTTCTGTCTGTCTGATGTGGACTGTATCACCCCTTTTTCCTCGTTGTTTTACACTCTGTCCTGAGATGTGTGGAGTATTTGACCATGATTAACATGATCCTTTCATCGTGACCATAATAATAATACAGGATACCTACATGGCATACACATAAAGATGTTGGGTAAAGTGTGTAAAATTCACTTCTTCGCCTTCTCCTTTTTTGACATGCCCACGGATACGGACAATGAAAAATGTAACGTTACCGTCGTCGTTCTATACTCATATTCCTTTATTTATAAAGGGAGATCATATAAAATACAAATTATTGTTATTATATGGATGCAGTTTTGTACGCAGATGGGTATTCAAGTCGTATTTCGTATTTACGAATGTGTAGGAAACTATCCTCTTAACTCAACGTTGTTGGTGTGGAGGAAAGAGTTGTAACGAAAACTAAATGTAAAATGGTCATAAGCTTTTGGGTTACGGTATACCGTGTGCTGTGGCGATATATCTGCGGGTGCAACTTGAAACCTTTTTCACGAACATCCCTACTGCCTTTTTAACACCAACGATACAGCACCGTGTGCTTAAGAGATGATGTAGGTTTTTTATTTGGAAAACATATTCAGGTAGCAAAATAGAGAGGTACGAATGTGCGCAATGATAATGTGGAGCGTGAGAGACAAAAACAAAGTTGAAGGATGAAGAAGCCCGTTCATTTGTGTGTATTTGCTCACTACTGTGTGTACAAAATGTCTTCAATCTTGCGAATGTATCCTTGGAGTTTTAGTACGTGGGATAGGAAGGAGAGAAAAGAGATTTGAAATTTTGTTGAAACAAATGCAGATACAATTGTTGGATGGAATAGTAGGAAGGATGCATGTAGATTGGAATAGTTTTTTGTATTATGCAAAACGGAATCCCAACTCCTAACTCGACTAACCAGACAAATGGAATGAAACTTTGCATATTAAGTTTTATCGTCGTTTGTAGGAATGAAAATGAAATGTATGGAAAGTTTATTGCATTTGCAGAGGGATTTTTTAAGAACTTTTCTTGGCTGATTCGTATACAAAATAGCATCAATGACTAGAACCAGAGTAAAGACGTTAATGGTTAATGGAATATATGTAACAACTAGAAAGGGATGCCCGTTTCCAAGATATGAACTAGACATTGTTGAAAGCTTTCAGGTTTGTTTAGTAAGAAAAAGCTTGGAATCATATTCAACAAAGAAACATCAGTGAGCAATTCGATACGCATTATGTATGGAAATGCAACGACCATTTTACAATTAGAAACATATACCAGGATCGCATTCCTCGTAAAAACGTAGGTAAAGTATGTGTTTTTAATGTTTGAAGCAATATGACATAAAAATGCGTCCTCGAAGGGCAACGGATTTTTCCGATATACATTAACCGACTTCAATGAAACTTGGAATTAAATTGGGGCAATCTGCAACTGTGTGAAAAACTTAACATAAATGAAGTAAGTATTTACATAAATAAAGTAAGAACATAAATAACATAACGTACTCTGAAACCCATACACACCATATATGAGTCATGCGACTCATTTCTAAGAGATATAATCAAATTTTCAGAGTGCCCCAATTTAAGTTTTGGCGCAATACCTATGATACTAAGAGCCCTTAGAGAATTTTTCAAATCACGAAATGATAGCATAAAAAGTTAACAAATAAATCCAATAAACCCTAGTCTATCGTTTGAAAATACTAGCATCCACATTTTGCATGCGTTAAAATTCCGAAATGCAAGGATGTGTTTAATACGTTAAAATCAACGCTGAATTCAGATATCTTCGGACGAACCATGTTAGGTGTCAACATCCTACTAATTGGAAGATTATCTCTCCCAAAAATATTTTAAACAAAACGATTACTCTCCTTTATGCATACAAAGTTATTATTTGCTATTAACTTCCTGTAATCAGGATTCGTTCTTTTGAAAAATAACAAGTGTTATCCAAAGACATTATCCATAATGCTTTCTTGTATCGTCACTTAAGCAAGATTGGTCAATTCTACATATTTCCACCACAAGCTAAACTGTTGGGGCAATACGAGAATCAAATCTCTTGTACCACAGTAGTAGTACTGTACTAACAGAATGCGTTACCATTATCGACACAGACACACATTTGACTTGTAAGCAAGGATAGATCTGGTTTTATCATACAAGACATAGTACTCTGTATTGCCATCATAAACACCGAATGACGACGAACTGTTGTGTGGACTGGAAAATATTACGCACATAATAATAAACTTACTACTTTATATCCTCGGGGTAGCACATGCACGGTATATTAGTTTTATTTCCCTTCAATTTATTCCACACTACTCATACTCATCATGATCGCCACAGATCGATTTAGTTGACTTGCCATGGAATTTTCCTAAAAAGAAAAAAGGAGCCCAAGTAATTTTTTTTAGCAGGGATTCAGTTTCACAACGATTTTAAAGACTATGCGACAAAGAATTATATACACAGTAAGAACTTATACTTTACCTGCATATCAGAATAGTTAGTAGTCGTTGCTGTGATATAGTTTAAACTCATATTTTAAATGAAATTACAGTGAATATCACAAGACATTATATTCGATAATTGTCTTATCGGAATAGTGACTCCTATAATTGGAGGAGACACCAGAAGGTAAAAACACGAATTCACCCACTTTCACTTTATAATGCTAACTTTCACGGTAACAATTTGTTATCGTTTTGATGCTGAAAATAGTAGCTTACCAATAGGCAGTTACTAATGAATATTTTATTTATCGGAACATTTGCATATAGGAAGCCTTTTATTATACAGACTATAAGGAAGGATGAGTGACCGAGGAGATCGAGGTTACTACAATAGAAATAAGGACCGCGATAGAAATCGTGGTGACCGAGATAGCCATTATGGATCAGAGGTAATTGGCATTTTTTAAGAGTCCACTTACTTGGGGGAAATATATACTACATTTTTGAAATACGCAGTACGCTCATTATTTGAAATGTTATGAAAGTGACAGTTGATTATCTGTAAAAATTATTCCTTAAAACAATATTATTATAATCACAAAGTACGAATTTATTCTCCTGTATGCAACGCTTTTACATTATTGTTGTATCATTTCTTTCTCTTGTAACATGTCATTTCACAAATCTCAAGTTTCAAGCAACGAGCACTAAACATAATTTAGGTTAAGAATACGCATATTACGCATGTGCCGGCTCAAATGAGAAAAATTATTAACACGTACAAAATTAAACTAAATCAAGTCGCTATAAAAACTATCTAAAGTAATGTGGTGGATACCAAACAGTATATAGCAGTAAGAAGGGACTAATTTGATTGCTTTATTTAATGAACTTTCTTTTTACTTTCTATTATCTCTTATCTTTCTTCTATTGTTGTTCTTATTTACTGAAACTTTCCAAATGTGGAAAAGTTTGCATGATTGTCTCTGTTGATTGTTTTGACAACGTGTACGTAATAGCGGATTGGCTAATCGAAATTTTTGCTGAATGCTCTATCTACAGTTCAGTCCAAATTCCTACAGGTGAAGTCACATCATCATCATCATCACCATCATGGTCACAATTCCAGTAGTGCCACAAAGTCCTCTCTCCCGTCAACCGGTGGTGGTCATAAAGATTACGGTGACAAGAGACGCTCAAATGACAAATATGACATGAAACGGAAAAAGCACAAGAGATCTCTGTCCAGAAGTCGTGAAAGAAGAACAAGGTGAGCATTTACTAAAATAGGGAATGAAAGGGAATCCGTTTGTGGAAATAATTGAAAAATATCATAAGCTTAAATATGACTTTTATAAAACTACTCATTTTATTAAATATTACTATGGATGTGGTTCTATCGTTATTAAACTTGTTTGTCGCAATGATATATTATTCGAAAAAAAGCTCTGAGTGTGATCGTCGTCATCGGGAAAAGTCTACATCCAGATCTCCACATAGAAGATATGACGATGAACGGTCTGGAAAAGACTACAGGAGCAAGGATTCTGGTAGAAGGTAGGCGTTGACCATAACAAAATAAGTATGCTTAAAAACTGTGATGTACCGCAAAAATTCTTTTCTTATAACCGTTTCTAAATGTATGATTAACTGCCTATCTTAATGGTTGAAGTAATCGAACATTTTTTACTGTTTTATAATTTCTTGATTTACAATATGAATGTCATGGTATTGAAATGTTTAACGGGTTTGTACATCGATTTATTAGAAATCAGCAGCGTTCACGATCTCATTCCAGATCCGCCTCTAGGGAACGAGAGCGAGCTCGCGAGAAAAGTAAGTGTGTTCACTTAAGTCAACCGTTTGTTATTTGGGAAACACCTCAAATTTCAGAAGCGAGATAATATGCAAGCTTATTCATCTTTTTTCTGGTATTTGTAGATAAACAGGAGGTTAAGCTCCAAATGCAACGAAATTATGAGGAGCAGCTGGAAAAGATGAAAATTGCAGCAGTAACTCAGCAACCAGTTCCTTTAGTTTCTCCCGTTAACCAGGCCTCAAGATTGGTAGAACAAATACAACAACGGAAGCTTCTTTTCAGTAAAAAGGTAGAATCAATCAGATATCGTCTATTCAATTGAATTAGTAGCCGCACAAAAGTATATTTAATCTAACGTTATTTTCTTTTTAAAACAGCCGGAAGATATCGCGAAGGTACCTGCCGCAACAACGGTTTGGAAACAACCCACGTTCTCAGATGATGCAGATGGAAAAGTGTCCGCAAAGTTTAAACGACTTATGGGCATGAAAGACGGTGAGTTCGCATCCATTCATGTTACCATTATACCTATAATTGCTGATTCATTTTTACTTAATTTTCTTTTGAACTGATAACAAAGTAGACTCTGCACCAGCAGCAGCAGCATCATCAACGGCAGCCGCCACACCAACGCCTTCGTCTAGTAAGGAAACGGATGTATTGAAAAAGCAGCAGCAGTACTTTGAGGATCTTGAAAAGCAATACGAGGTGGCACGGATGACCACACATACTCAACGAGGCCTGGGACTAGGATTCGGATCCTCCAGTTCCCTTCGATAACCCCCTCTCCCTATTGTTTTTTTTCATGCGTTTTTATTATTATACTTACTACCACTCCCTACCGCGTTATGTTTGTGTAACATATTTACAGACTATTAATTACCTCTGTATGTGAAAAGATTATGATTACCTTACCGACAGTTTACATTTACAGAACATACTATCAAAAAAGTATGTATTCGTTTCCTTTTATTATATTCAGATATTCAATAAGTCGAGTTTCCGCTTTCCAAAATGTAAAACTTCCATCACCGCTTTAGTGATCAATGCTACACAGTTGACGAGTTCATGTTTTATTAAAGATTGATCATGTTTAAAAATGTACAATTAATGTACCTAACATGATGTTGTTCATAATTTATTACAAAGTAGGCATATCCCTCTCATAAACGAGGTTTATAGAGGTTGCACAATTAGTAAAATGACAACTAAGCACATATTGTATTTAGATTTGAAAGGATGAATTTTTAAACGGTGAGCTCATAAATGACATTAACAATGTAAATCATGATGACGACGATTGGTTCATGTCTGGTAAAAATCCTTGGAAACATCCTGTTATGCATTATTCTTAACTTTTTATACACTGACCTTTGCTGACTTTCAATACTTCTTCCACTTAACTACATTGAGAAACAGTGGGAATTTCCAATATTAAAAAAGCCACTGCCTTATTTTCCACAGAGCATTTCAAGTTGCATTTAGTTTTTTATCATTAATTGTATTACATAGTGTTCCTATGCAAACATGAATGCAATGCTCGTGGCGAGAATGATTCTTGGAGTGGTTTAAAGAATTGGCTCTCTGATTACTCTTACAAGCGCAAATCACGCACAACTGTGCAATGTCATCCTTCTCCTCAAAAGATCACAATCGCTCTCTCTCAAGTCATTTTTATTCCAGTCATTGTACGACTCGTATTCCATAATAATAATTATTATGAAAGCAAAGTCAATCACTCCACTGCTCACCTCACCGGTTGCCGTCGTTACTTGCATCAGAAAATATCAAGGTGACCAGTTTATGCATTGTCGTCATTATATTTACGATCACCATGAATATTATGAATGAAGATAATATACAACCCTATCATGTTACATGACGACATTAAAGAAGGAATCCTTTCTAAATCCATTCCAAACTTGCCAAATTATTATTGCCATTTATCAAACGTACTTATTACTGAAGATCAGGAGAGACAGTCAATAAGACAAAAGCAGGTCCAATGTCCAAAGTAGCCTAATATGCAAAAATGCTGCGTGTGCGTGTGTACCCAATGTACTTTTATGATTGCATTTTATTCATTACTAATGTTATGCATGAAGCTTTACCCTTGTTGCATATTTTTGCAAACTAGAGTGCAGTTAAACTAGTACATTATCTTCATTCAGTTAGTTGGCAGTTCATCAGAAGGAGAAAGACAATGCAAAAAATAAATAAATTACAGGGTCGTTGTATAATTACAGGGTATAAAACGTTAACTGGACAAGATAATGACAATCAACTCTTTGCCGATTATTATTCTATTTGTTTGAATGAATTTTTAATTTATAAAAAAGCTGACGTGAAAAGTTGCAAGGGAAGCTGAAAAGCAAAAACTGCTAACCTGATATATAAAGTAAGTCATGCCAAGCCATATAATCTGTGTATGCCCATATACGAACATTTAGGTTAACAAGTACAGCGACAAGAAGGCCTAAGGTTAATTACGTATGTATACACGAAGACGTTGCTGCTGCGCTACATCATCCCATCTAATTTTGAACAAGTATAGTAATGTAAACTGTATTTATGCAAGAAAGCAATGCATAATAACAGCAGACCATATAATAACTCATTGTCAACAGAATAGGCGTTAAAAGTTGGAGCAGAACAGTTTTAATGGTCACTTTTTATATGCTGCTAGTTTTTGTCACGTTTTCTTATGCAGCAGCAGCGGAGAGACAGATCATGAATGAAAAGTAGGGACAAAATTCCTACACACAGATTATTAGAGATCAGAGCAAAAAGTATGACAATCATTATATCCCACTCTCTAGTACAAGTTTTAGGATGAATTGAGAGAGAGAGAAAGAAAGGAAAGATCCATTATTTCATCATACTAACTACCCACAACTATGTACTCGACTTATTAGAATGGGCTTCTTGCTAATCCAACTTTGTTCTTCAAGCTTAAATAAGGCCTTGCCTTTATCATCTCATGATCATCATCATGAGTGCTTTTTTTTACTATATTGCTACATAACTGCTTGAAATAGTAGATCGAGCAACCGATTTCATCGTATCGTATCATTACACATTGTTACGTGTTTTGTCGTTAATGTGCTGTAATCTCAAAAAAATCAATCTGATCTGATATATCAGTGATCTCTGTGTTCTCTGATGTGAGATGCTGTTTACGCGACTGCTCCTTCTTCTAGAACCTGATCTCGTTCCTTTACCTAACCACCTAACTACTCTAAGCAGTCGAAAACAATAAGTAGGCACCTGAGTAAAAAAAACCTCACTTTATTCATGACTTCTACTTTTAAAGCGTGGTAGGCTGTTATACTATAAAAATGACTTTATGTTTGTTTTCATGTCACCTCATCAAGTTCCTCTTTTTATCTTCTTCAATTGGGCTAGTTTTCGTAATAATTTTAATAAGGTTAATGAATAATCTTAATCATAATATATAATACTAATAAAAAATAAGTAAAAAGCTTTTTTCTGTTACGTTTCCATCATGCATGCAACGTGAGTAAATGACAGCCAATAAACCACACACACAAGCACCAACATTTTACATTTTGTGAGGCTATATATAATACTACAACTTTATTAACGCTTAACATTTTTTATTCATTGTAAAAAAATTTCCATTTCCGCATCTATGCACACTACTATCCTAGTTAATTGTTGAAGTAGTCGTTGTGTTACGTGATTTATCGACAATCTAGAATGGATATCTTTGTCTATCTGCGCAAAATTATATTCACGCATAATATATGCTTTGTGTCTACTATGTTGATTTGATAGGATGTATGTATGTATGAGTGGCACGCTGCTGCTGCTGCTGTTGTTAAATATATGTAGTTTAATTCATTCATCCGTGCACTGAAAACACGACACACATCCCATTCCAATCTCGAGTAAGTACGTCTATTTTTATACATTATTTCTCTACATCGACAAATTTGTCAAGAGATGTGTGTCGTTCGTCGGCTAACCAAAACTAATGCTAACTAATGATGATGATGATAAAGGATACTAAAATAGCCCATTGACTAAAAAAAATTTTTTAACAGCCAAGTTTACTACTTCTACCACCATCACTGTGTCGAAGGGTGGAGTACTATATTTTTAACAACAAACAAGTACGAATCTGGCGAATCTGACAATGAATGTGAATTAAAAATACACACAAGTACATGTCATGTACGAATTTTTGACAATAGTAAATATGCATTGTTGTATGTTACATTACAGAGGAAAGTGCATTATTGAATGTTATTATTGAGCATTGAACCGTGTTCAGATTTAGATCTCTGTTTCATTCCGTCTGGTAGGTAGAATGTCGTCATCCTCATTAGCACACCATTAGCAACACAAACAAGCAAGGTTTTACAAGTGACAGATTAGCTACTTGTCAAACTGGCAAGATTTACTAGCATCTTAAAATTAAAACTTAAAAATCTCTCTGGTAAATGTATATGAATATTTACCTTTTTAATGCAACCTGCTATCAAAAACATATTATAGGTACATGGCCATGCGCAATAATTGCATTGAATTGTCGCCTCAGAGTCTTGCATCGTTTTCTTTCGATTACATTATCTCATTTGGCAAAATGCAACTTTTGATTGTTGCCATTTTGACGGCATACAAACAAGTGGTTGTTGTTTGCGTCCTGTTTGAAAAATACGAGCAGTAAAAGTAGTCCTAACACCATTTTATTTCGTTCGACCTTTCCACTACCAAAAACTGTTCGAAAAGAGGGGAGGGATTGTAGTTGTTTGTTTGCATTCATACGACGAAAAAAGAGAATGGTGACAAAGGAGACGGCGTACAAAGTGTTTGCATTCTGGTTACTGACTATATTAACTTGATAAAAATGAATTTGTAGAGCAGCAGGAAGCAAGGAGTAGCAACGGCAGCAGTTGTTAAAATATAAAACAGTTTGCATAAATATAAGTACCATGTAAAATATATACATATTATAAGGTCTGCCTACATTGTTAAGCATTGTTGTGTGTACAGTGTACCTTATTGTTATATTTTTGTGTAAGGTTCCTACACACTTGCAAGATTCTCATCATTATCCTTCCATCTCTCTCTTTCAAGTCATAAAAAATGTGGCATTAAAATAGCTATACAGTCACAACGGCAGCTTTTTTATACCTCCCGCATGATACGATATCATCATGACGACGAGACGCTGATATCTGCAACCGAGCGACAATAGAAAAAGAAACACGCTGCGCTTTTGCGCTGCTGCCTGGCCTCTATATACTCTCAAAAAAAATTCATACACTGCTTCTCAAGTAAATCTCTGCAGACTTGCAAAAAAGGAATTGTAATAAACTGAATAATTTTTTAAAACTGCTATGGCACGAAAATTTGTAGTAGTGAGAGATTTTTTCGTGTTCAAGTACTTTTCCATCATGGTATAATAATGTTGGATTGTCGTACATATACACATTATTATTATACCACGTTAGCAATAAAAAAATTATGTACCAAGTATATGAGAGCAGAGGGATGGAATCAGCAGAACAAGCCATTAAAAATATTATAATCCCTTCCCTAGAATTTCCAATCCACCTTGAAATCCACAAAAATGCTAATGCACAGGTAGGTAGGTGGGTAGCCATGCCCAGTAATTAGTGTAGTCCTCAAATGCACGATATCCATACAATCGACAAGAGACAAGTCGCCGGTAAATTGTATTCGTCTCTCTTCTCATAAATATTTTCTGACATTGCTAAACAACCGCAACATTTGCAGATTTTTGTCCCTGCATATGAATCCTTGTTTGTCATTCCATTCTCCTACCATTTAATCTATAACTTTTTTTTTGCTCTCAAGAAACTCTACTCTCTGTACTTTGTAACAATCTTGATATGATTGTTATGGTAACATGGACAAGAATGCAAAAAGTGGTTTTTGTCATTTTTTCATTTAACTGTCAATATATATATTCAATAGTTGCAGTTATGCCGATGCCGAATATGATGTACGAATTATATTTACAAATTGAGGTGGTATATAAGAATATATTATAGTTAGTTAAAATTCCCACAGCTAAATACTGCAAAAAGTATACTATTATAACAATCTATATAATAATGTTTTTGATTTTGAGCATAAATATGTATATGCACCACACAGATTACGCTACTTTAATTTTTTTTACTACTCGATAATAAAAACTCGTTTCGTTTGAATAGCTCTGCAAACGGTAACAATTGAGGAGCTATATAGCTCTGTGCATATTATGTATATATTCAGCAGCAGTAGCAGCAAGAAAGGAGCCGAGAAGCCACACAATAACCTCAATCACAGCAGGATCATTAGACATTATAACATTATTTTATAAAAATTTGCAACTACCACTATAACAACTAACTGCTATTACTTTACTCTACTCTGCAGTTGATAATGTGACTTATATAAGTAATTCAAATGGCAACGGTGGTTAATGGATGCCGCGACTGCGACAACGACAATGATATTATAAAAATTTGCCATGATGATGATTATTATCATTATAAGATAATATTACGTTAGACTTGGTCTTGGTCCTTTCGTTCTAGTAAAATAACATAGTTTTTTATTCAGCATGGCCAACAAAATCCTTTAAAAAGGGAGGCTCCATTGAGGCAAGTCATGAAAATTAAAAATATGTACGCGGTAGAAAGAAGGATAGCACATAAAAAATCGCCATGTTACAGAACAAAAACATTGCGCCACGTTATGCACGAAGATAGTTGAACAAATTGTTATGATTATTATGTGTCTTTCCATGATGCGTTGTGGTGATATGTTGGCAAAAGTATGTCTCTTTTTTATGAAATTATTATGGAATGCTTTGTGCCACATGCGTTTTTGTGGACACTACTGCAAACAATATTATCAATAATGAAAGATGCAATCATTATTTTTTATTCAATTGCAGAAAAAAACATGACGTTTCATAATAGAGCACAAACCACATTGATGATTTGTTTGGACAGTTTTGTTACCAGGAGGACATGACAAAAATCTGTGGTACTTGCACAAAGCAATTAAATTTTTAAGGCGATGATTATTGCTCGTTCGATTCATCATTCATCAATACTGACTAATTGCTATATGGCGGCGGTTTTGGTAATTGTGAAATGAATGTTATGATTGGATTGAGAGGGACGAGGATGTTAAATTGACACTGATTGAGTAGTAGGAAGAAATAGAGTGAGAGAGAGAGAAAGAAAGAAAAAATGTGTCTGTTTTCTGTTCGTTAAATGCCGCTGCCTTTGATAAGAATGATGTTATATGTTATGACAATTGACTATGCACGGCTATAATATGTGGCTGCTCTGTCATATTTGAAAATATAGGCTTTTTTGACTACGCAGCAGTTAAATTCAAAGTGTTATGAATAAGTAGGTAGAGTGTAGCGTTGATGATGAGGATGATGGTGTCAGTGATGTTGGCAATGCAGCTTTGGCAAAAAGGACGAAAAATGTGTGAGCAGTGAAAAATATATTAGACAGAGCTCGGGAGCAGTGGTAATTGGTAGACAAATGGTGGATGTAAACTTTAAGTAAAGTGAAGGGACAGGCGAAAACAGATCTCTACATCATCCGATCAGATCATAAAGAAGAAAAAGGCATGCTCTGTATAGTAATCTCTCTGCAACACAAACGCATCATGACACGGACACGACGATGATTATGATGACAGTGAACAATGCATTTTGTGTAGAGATCGCCTACATTCTCTAAAGCCAACTTGCATCTTCTCTCAGCTTTGCAGAGAGAAACAAAGGGACCAAATCTTTTTGTGAAAGAACGAAAGTATCACTAGCGACAACAACAACAAGTTTAAAGGCATCATCATCATCAGCGCAGAGCGAGGAGAAGGTTAATAAAAGAAGCGAACAAGAACAAAAAAGAGTACTAGAATATAGCATTAAAGAAGGGATGATGGGGTAGCAAAAATGTAAAAAGGAGAGGGACAGTTAAGTAGTGAATGGAAGTGGAGGAGGAGGAGAGGAGGGCCAGGCCAGGTACTTGAGTGTTTATCACTTTACACTAAATGTAATGTATGTATGTACATACCTGCCTTACCAAGAAAAAAAGTTTCTCTTCGTCATCATTTTTGTCTTCTCCTTCAAGAAGTAGGTAGGCTAGGCATTATAGGTATACATGAATTTATGTATGTATAGGTATAAAAAGTATTTAAGCTTGTGAATAGGCATACAGCAAAAGTGGCCTAAACGCTGATCATGCAAGATAAAAGTGATACATAATATTATATAGATAGGTGGTTGGACTTAGTACCTGGACGTTGTGAATAGGTATATACATTTATAGCTTATTATTGAAAAGTAAGTGTCCTTCGTCCACTACTGCCACTTCTTACTTTTCAATCATAAGAGCTGTTCAAACACTTCTACGGTCACATTTATATGTATGTATTCTCATGAATTCCTGATGTTTGAAGCATTTTCCTTGCCTCATTGCGATTGCATGGGCTCTCAAAAACTGAGGATCATCGTGAAGAGGAAAAAAATGTACAAGGTTGAAGGCAAAGGTATAGAGAATACAGAGGCTCTTATGCAGTCAACAAAGAGCAGCATTTCAACAATGCAAATCTCTGTCACGTTAAAAGTTCTCTTGGGCCTAATACCTACTTGCATACCTGTTCACTTGCCAGAGAGATTACTTTTAGGCATGATGAATGATATGATGATGCATGTGAGTCTGTATATCCGAAAGCTACGTTTTATCATCAGTGATGGATCAGTGGTATACCCTTGGTCAGTCAGTAGTACATAAAGCATTGCAGTAACTTGTAAAACTCACTCCGTTCTACACCTTCATGCATTACATTTTTGGTCACTAACTTTGTATTCCTTTCGTTAACAGGTAACAATCACCATACGCATTTCTATGCACGGTGGTGGATACTCCACTATGATAAGTTGAACTACATTATTCTTGATTCTGACTATTACACACATCTCATCCCTACACCACCATTATTGTTACATTGTCATTGTGTTTAGCAGGTACACACAAAGTAAAAAACATACTAGAGGCATGTACTTCAACGTTTGCGTTTGTGATGCCGTGTATTTCTGCATACCTGTACATATGAATTTAAACATTAACTCTCTGTAAACTAGACTACTTATATTGTTGTGTGGAAGAGAGAGAGAGAGGCCAAAAAATCTATTTTTCTAGTTTGCCTATATAACATTATTACGTTTACGGGGATGATGATAATGTGAGAGAAGAGCTGCCGTTTTTTTATTGTTCATAAAACGCCAACAACATACATACAAACTTTACCACACAGCATTTATTATTGTTGCACTGCAGCTGCACATATTTAGGTAGTTCTCTGCAAGCATGTTATAATATTATCATGAAAATTTTTATATGACGATATATGTCGCCGTCGTCATCATCATCGTCGGTCTATGAAAAAAGTGGCTTCACACACACACACACACATTCATAAACATACCTACGCAGCATTATTGCATATTGTTGCATCCAGAGTTGTAGTATGTGTATCTATTGTTGTTATGCGCTGGTTCGGCTCGACTCTGAAAATGATAATAATAAGGCGCTACTTACTCTACTACTTACATACATGACATACGCAGATCAAATGCATCATCATATCGTCATAATAATAATCATTATAATCTTTTATATAAGAACATCATTGTATAGTTTAGTAAGTTAGATTTAGATACACGAACGACATGTCGTACTACTACTCACTAGCTTTACTATTAGAGCAACAACTGCTGAAACTGTACAAATCACAAAAAGTGGTGCTGATATGGTATCGTCGTTGTTTGTCGTAAGTATCTTTTAGTAGAGGTAGTGCTGCTGGTGCACAGGGATCATAAACGATGATGATGAAGTTGGTATGCCCTAAACTAACTCTCTTGATGATGATGATGGCTCTCGCTCCTTCCTCTCTAACTAACTAACTGCTAAACTTACTCTTTTTGTCTGTGTAATAATAAAAGGCCTTTTGCTGCATTGCATTTTAAGGCAGACAGTGAGACAGAGAGAGGCATGCTGTTTGTTGTTCCTTGATCTACACACAAGAAATGAATATATATATTTTGGAGAGAGGCTCAACAGGTTGGTTTGCTATATTCTTCATCATCATTGCCATTGCTACAATTTAGTTTTTTTTGTACATGTAAACCCGTCCGTACTCATTTTTTTTCTTTCGATTTAGCAGCAATATTACTACTACTACTACTGCTTACTACTACGATCATTATTATCATCATGATAGTTTGATATTCACTAAAATGTTTGTATTGTTTAGTTGGCCTGCTGCTGTATAAGCCAACGCAGAAAAATAAAGAGTTGAGAAGAACCACTTGTTTCAGAGATTTTGTGTATGTACTCGCGAGTCAAAGTGCAGAGCAGTTTGTATGTGTGTGCCGTGCTGTTTTGTGGTGGGTGAGATGTGTGATGTTGGAAGGAAATAATAATAGCAACTAATAAAAATAGTTTTGGTAACAAACAATAGTGTACTACAATTACGATTTCATATTAATCATCATCAAGAAATTTTAATGGTATATAATATGCACTGCAGCTGCATTATACCGTCATCATCATCATCATTCCAAAATCATGAGTTAGTTTTCTAGCAGCACAGCATCCAAAAACTGTGCTCTGCTTTTGGCTCTCCTGCCATTTAAACGTGCTTGTTTGTTTGTTTCTGTGGAAGAAAATGACGAGCTAACAAAGTAATTGAGATAAAAATATGTAAGTTATATATATATATTTTAACTGTGCATCATAAAATAGTATGCATTTCATACGAAATTCCATTTCGGTGTTGTTTGGTATGCAATATAAGCATGTATAATGCACGCTTTCATAAAGATCCTTGTTTGGGAAATTAAATCAAAATGTTTAAATTGAAGCACTCGAAAATGTTTTGTTTGAAATGGTATTTAATTTCTGATAAGAAGGATGAGAAAAAAATGAAGCTCAATTAAGCATATTAAATTTTTTTCATTCATGTTGTTCCTTTCAGCTCCTTCACTTTTGTGTTAACATGATGCAGTAAGTCCGTTTTTGTCGTCGTGGCGACTTGTGTGAAGAAGATGTGATGATGTAGGGATTATAATAACCAGCTACACAGTTCAGTAATAAAAATTGGAAGGAAGAAGATGGAGGACCCAGAAGAAATAACCTAGAGCACTACACACACTCACTCTTCACGGTAGTCTCTTCTTCGGACCACAGGAAAAAATATATAATCCCAACCAATCTTACCAAGAAAAAGGGAATCTCTTCTTACTACAGGCTATACACAAAACCATTTTTTTGTACCTTTTGTCGTAGTAACAAGTGGCTACAAACGTAAAAATAATCTTTTATGTGCATGGATGCAGCATCCCAATATATTATACACGTCCGTCCACCATCATCGTCATCATCTTTCCATTCTGTTTTGTCCGATGTCCGAAAGAGCCTTGTTATTTGTGAAAGAGAGCTCTGTGGAGTGAATTTTAATTTGGGGAATCTCTTGCATGCAATTTTGTATGCTTGATTGATTATATAAATGACGAGCTTCCAAATAATTACAATATCAGCTTGCATGAGAAATCACATGCATACACATTCGTTTTCTTTCCATGAACAAAGTAACATCGTCTTATGAAAAAAATAAAGAACAAAAGGGTTTCCAAAACAGGCTTTTGTCTTGTAACCAATCACACTATGTTTCATTTAATTTAACTTTTTTTGTTCACTTTTGCTATATGCATTATTCACGTAACGTTTAATGACGCGATGAGATGGAGTGATGTATGCTTATATAAGTAACTTCCAGTGCGTGTTTTAACTTTTCGCTATCATCGCGTGTGTGTGTTTGTGTTTTGTGTTGTCTGTGAATTTTCTTTGAAAATGTTCCCATCATTCCATTCCCATTATTAGTCTTTCTGGATACTTTAATACACTTTGATTAACGAGTCATTATCATTACTATCAACAGAAAAAAGGGAATTGATTCAAAGTGCAATAAATAATATTAAAATTATTTTTTTAAAAATCCAACAACAGTACAATCCTTGTTTTGTCCCGCAGTCGTTAGCATTGCAATTATAATATTTTTTTGAAAATGTGCGTTTTCTAGTGCTTTATTTGATATATGTGCACAGGAACAATTTAATTGGGCATCTTTATATAAAAATATTGTATGACTGCTTCTACACAACTGCATGTTCATTTTTTTTTCTCTCATCATCTTGTAAAATAAAGCAACACCAAAACTACATTAAACAGAGCGTGTACTTTTTCCCATGCATGATGATGCTGTTATAAAAAAATGGATTATTGTTGGTGGTATATAGTCGAAAAGAGCATAATATTTTATATTAACCAAAGCCATCCCACAACCAAGTAAAAATATTAAACTTTTCAAAGTTTCAAGAACAATTCAGAATAAAGAGAGGGAGAAGAGGAAGACAAGGACACATACAGCAATTATTATTACCATGATAAAACTAAATGATGAACTAAGGATTAAAAAATGATGAGAAGTGTTATGTGGTGAGATGAGTTTAATAGATTTCGTACTAAATATATTTAGTAGCAGAACAATAGTTTTGTGTGTCTCAGCAGAGAATACCAAGTGCAACCACTGCAAAAATCTTAATATGCCATAATTATAATTAAAGAGTTATAAAAAAAATCTACTATGAAAAGATAATCATCCATACACCAAGCCATTATTGAGAGTGAATTAGTTACGAACGTCATCATTTTTCCACGGAGAGAATAAATGCAAAAATGAACAAAGGTTAGCCGATGTTCTTTTTATGACACGGTAGCATTGCAATATATATAATTTTTGCAATCGTTTGGGAAAAAATTGGCGAAACCAGTTGTCCGGGTCTTGACTCCTGTGTGAAAAGAGGAGAACATGGACATGCGCTGCTCACTCGTTTCTTGGAGCTGACGGAGACAAAGACGAAATTATACGGAGTAGTAGGAAAATAGGAGAGGAACAAGGTAATCATGATGGAACTTGTTGAAGCTGCTAATGGAAATGGGCAGCAACGTTGCTGCTGGAACAGTAGCAGCACGAGTAAAAGTACTTGGTGGAGAAAAAAGGTCCGCAGAAAAGCCAACGTGTCCTGGTGTCGCTACAGGGTTTACAGTGAAGAAGACGAGGAGATGGAAAATGACAGGACAAACAGTGATAGTGACAGTGTGGGAAAAAGTGACTGGACAGGAATGACAAGTTGTTTGGAAGATGAGCTAACAGGAAGTGCCACAAAGCCATGCAATCAACCTTGTCAGGATAATGATAATGACAGCGTTAATGATAGTGCTACTACAGCAGCAGGAATTGTAATTTGTCCCTTTGATTATCATCAGCAAAGTTGTGATGATTGGGATATTGTTGAAAGGAAAAGTACTATAGATAGTTGTAGTAGAGCAAATGACAATGCCAATTCTTCCAGTTCTTCATTGAATTCCCTTTCCAACCCTGATAACTTGTCAAGAGTGTCGTCGCATTGTTATTCGTTATCAATGCCGTGGTCATCGTCGCCATCGTCGTGTTCGAGAGGAAACGGCATGAGGAAATCCAGTAATTTCCTTTCCATTCGAAGCCTTCCCTTTTGGATTGTGACGGTTCTTGCACTTTCCATTCAGGTAAAAGGAAACTCTTTTCAAAACATATTAATTCTTATCAAACAAACAAACCACACAGCACGTTTCGCCATCCATCCATTCATTTTCATTTTATTCATACAGTAAATAAAGTTCATCCTAAAATTTGTTAATTACCTGTACTAATCGCCCGTCACTCAAAAGCTGTTAATCTTTTTTTTATACTTTTATTTTTCCACTCTCTCGCCACTTAGCAGAGTCAGTGATACGCATACTTCCATATTTACTATTCAAACTCATTTCTAGCGAAAAACTTTCCTTTTATTATAGTTCCATAATAAACACTATTTATTTAACAGAGATCGCATCCTACTCTCTGATGAAGGCTAATAATAATGACGAAGTAGAGAGATAAACCTACTTTTTTGTATGCTGCCCTTTGCTATAATTAAAATTTTCATTTTCAAATGCAATAATATACCTCAGCCCTGTGTGCAGCAGTATTCATCTTCATTATATTATTTTTAAAGATCATTGCTACAGATAAATTTTTGCTCACTATAAAAATGATCTTGAAGCCTGCTGTATTTTTTATGATGCATTGGCCATTTATTATTAGCGGATCCTCCTCATTTTATTCTCTGGCATCTTCGATTTTTCTACCCTCTACCTATGCATATCTCTGTCTGCAGCATAAAACAATAAATTTATGATTTTGCGCATGAAATAGTGATATATGGGCAGTTGGTCAATACTCAAGTAAGTGTTTATAGCAATATAGCTGTTAGCAGTTTAGGAAAAAGTTACCTTTCCGCTAGTAACATAAAGTGAGTTAATAAGATTTTTTTATAGTAGCAGCAGCAGCATCAATACTTGACCGTGTATGTTTTAAGAGAATAAAAAAATTATGTACTCTGACGTTTCAAAAAATATATTGGTAGAAAGCTGAAAGGAAAAATATGAGGATGATGCATCTTTTTTTGAGAAATTCATCTTCTGTGTGAGAAGCTGCTCATCATCATCATTATTATGAATGACTGATGATGATCAAAAGTGCAAAGAAAGAAAAAAGAAACCAGCAACAACAAGAAGCCAGTTAAGAAAGAGGGGAAGAATATAATGAGGAGTTGAGGAGGAGGATATTATTTTTGTGTTGTATGAGCAAATGGAGAGTGAGTCTGCTTGTCTATATCATTATGGAGTTTACACATGCAAAACAAAAAGGGAAATAGAAAGAAAAAAATGAGCAAACAGAGCGGTACAAAGCCCCGAATATAATGCCTTAATAGCCCCAAACAACAATGAAATATAATGTAGCAGCAGCAGCAACGTCAGTATATAACAATGTGCCTATATTAGTTATAGACTTTTACTATGATTATTAAGTGATTGTTGCATATATTGTTGTTGTCTTTTTGCATATTTATTTGAAATAGCAAGTAAAAATGAAAGATAAAGAAAAATAAGTGTTGCATGTAATAATTGACCACTTGTTACCATGTCAGTATTCACTCCCCCGACAACAATGCTGTATAGAGAGGTTTGATTACGTTCTCTAGCATAATAATAATTGTTTCTACTTTTTTTACATACATGTAAGTAAAAAAAATGTAGAAAATGTATGAACTTCAAAATTGTGACATTTAGTCAATTGGTTTGAAAAATGGAGGTTTGGCTCATGCGGTGGTGGTGGTGGTACACGGTGATGGTGGCAGACGCCTAGGATCGTGATAGGTAACACGTAATAATAACAGTGGTTAGCACTCTGCATGCATGATTTGAAAGTTGCCAAAGAAGAAGGAAAAGAAAAAAAATGGTAGAAATGAAAACAATTTATTTTTACATGTAGGTACAGTTTACATACGTGTGTGTGTTATATTTAAATATTGTATTTTTTTGAAGGCAAAGTTCATCTGGCTAACTAACTGTTGCGCGTGGTGGTGGTGATGATGGTGGTTAGAATATAGCGCGGCGTTATGTTGGTCTCTTGTTGATTGATGGCATGCCAAATAAAAACTTTTTCAAAACGCGTGCTCACACAAAAGAACACGTAGCTTGTCTTACGCAGTAATGAATCTGTAATATAAGTAAGTACAGGTGTGCACGTTGTATTTTTATAATTATTACATGCATATCAGGTAATCATGGTAATACTGTCAGGTTATATATATATAAAGATACGTAATAAATGATTTAGTTAAATTAGCTTTGACAAAATTTCATCGTCTTATGCATATATCGATATTCAGCAAATAAACAGGTTTATTTTATTCGTCCAGTCAGAAAGATTATGACTTTCTCAAACTGGACAAATCCATTAAATGTATTTGTTATACCTTCGTAAGCAACAATGTAGTAATTTGTGCCGTTTGCATGCATGCATTCAAAGTCAAATTAACTCCTACTTTGTCAACGGCTTAAATTAGTTACAAAATACAAAATCTCAAGCATTTCATCAATTACCATGATCAAGCCATGAAAAATTTACATGCATCAAACCAATATACATTCCAAATCCAATACAATACCTCCAACAAAACGCCACAATAATACAACAGATACAAAACATTAACAGTCCCTTACTATTACCACTTACGGCTTCTCCACATTGTTTGCGTCTTTTGGTAGTTACAGGTCACAGTTATACATTATGTACTTGATTCTATTGTTGATTTTGTTTTTGCTTCTTGTAAACCAGCAACGGTAACAATGTTAAAACTAAAGAATTAAAGTAAATACGCACATTTCTGTTTTTGCCTGTCGACTCTGTTGCATTGAGCGTTTCTTCTTAAGAAAAACAACAACGGCAACAATTTTTCACTGTTCGCTTCACTGCCCACCATCATCATCACCGCGTAATACACTGATGTGTGGTAGCACAGACATGTGTATTTTTAACCAGAGTTAGAAACGCAGTTAGTTAAGGTGTAACGAAAAATTGGGATGTTTTTGGAGTGTAATATGGCACTGATGATGATAATGATTGTGTACATGTGATGTGCGTACAATTGTTGTCTGAGCGTTATAAAATGCAATGGTTGTTAGATTAGAGAGATGCCATCATGCGAACGCATATATTTTTTTATATTTCATCATAATTATCGTGAACATTGTTTTTAGTATTTTTGAACACATTTTTTATACATATATTTAAGTACATTATAGCGTAACATTTGCATAAATGTAGGATTACTTATCATGGTATAAAATATGTGATATAGTATTATTAATGTACCGTGTTGATAATCATGGCTCACTCAACTGCACAGGACATGACATGACATGCAGCGTGAATGCAGCAGCTATTTTTAATTTATTTTTTGTTACTGTTGCTGCTATTAAATTTATATGCAGGACTATACGGTTATTTTTTTCTTCTAAACTTAACAGCGTAAACACACTTCTAAATTGTAATATTGTTGTAACGTGGGTAGTAAGTGATTTTCAAAGTAAATTGAATTTAATAACATAGGTAGTCTGAAAAGTATATTGAAACGTGTACCTCAGACGGAAATATGATTTCTTTAAAAAGTCTTATAGCTAGGCAGGCAAGGAAGGGGTTGGCTTTTTAGGTATATACACAATATTATGGTTCAATTAATTATTTGGTGATAATGAATTGTTAAATTACACTCATTTAATACTGCAGTGCGTTTTAAATGACTGATAATATGTTTTGAAGAAAAAAAATGCAGTTGGAAAGGAAAGTGAATCATGCACGTGGTATAGATTTTTTTAAATTCAAGTTATAATTATCATTGGTAATCTAGCAATCTTAAATAGGTATCGTTTTAATGATACGGTATTTTATGGTATGAGTGAGGTTGTGTAGCATGTAATGATACTTTAATTGATGTATATTGTAGTGTAAATAAGTCACTTTACTCTGGGTGGTGTATTTTTTAAAGTTTACTTTTCAACCTTGTTTGCTCATTTAAATGGAAAAATTCAAAAGTGGAAATTAAAAGCAGAATGGTTTTAATAATGTATATAGGTATTTAGGCATTTTTCGCATTATTCGCATCCCAGTGTTGACAAATGAATTGGGATAGTATCTATTGAACAGTGTCATAAAAAGTAACATTAATTAATTCCTTTGATCTTGATCGCGATCCACATACCGGATGCGCGTTACTTCACTTCCATAAAACACTGTCATTCTGCTCCCTTTCTGCAGTAATATCCCGTATGAACCCTTGTATGCAATCTCTTTCCTTCACTTGACAAAGTAATTGTAATTACCAATAAAATATATTTATTCATGATGACGATAACAATGGGAGTGTTGCTATGCTTGTTGTTTGTATTATTAAACGCCGGAATTAATAGTGTTTTAATGAAACAATGATACATTCAAGCCATGTTGTCATCTACACATCCGTAATAATAATGACTGCCGCTCCTCCTGCCACCCAGAACCGTTGTAATCTTAACGGCAACAAAGTTGACGACTTTTGCAACAACATTCCTCTCCACTAAATTTAATGCGATTCGGAAAATATTACAGCCTAGAAAAATATATAGCAATAGCCAATCAATAGTATTATCAGTCAGTAGACTTGAAGGGAATGATAAACAAAGACACTTTTCTGTCACCTAACGCATTATAATATCTTGCAAGTTATCAACATAAATTATTTTTTTGTCTTTATAATCCAGATTACGGATTAAAACCATACGACTTAAATTAAATAGGCACACTCTAGAGTACGCGTGGGGGAGCAACGAGTAGCACGTGTCCATTTAAAAACATGCAAAATAGCTACCTCATTCAATTAATAATAATAAAAATAATGATACTACTACCTACAATATTAGGTTCATATATTAAGTCAGCTTAATATGTCAGCTATTACAATGTTCAAGCACATAGAAGAATGAATACAAATTCCATAATAATACATTAACATATTCATTACATCTCGTGTTTTAGCACAGTTTTATATAAATCGGAAGTTGTCTTTTATTATCATAATCACAACAACAACAACAACATAATATAATTAGCACTGCTATTCCTTCTGCATTTATATTGTGCACGTTCCCCTGTGACGTGATTGTTGCATCAACATACATTTTTATGTACATGACGCCTACATTTTTGATACTTACGCATTTTTGTCCTTATACGACAAATACAACAATGTTGAATGCATAATATATTATTGGTCCGCGACCCGATTTTTTTAACCTGTTACTTTGCTCATTATAATATATTACCTTATAAACTTGTATGGCATAATAGCAGCCGCACTCCAATCTATTTTTATAGGCATATATTTTATTTTATCGTTACGACTGAGTTGTTGGTCTGATGAAGATAATTCGTTTTCATATATATTATGATAATGAATGCTCGCACAAATTTTCAATCTTTAATGCATGTACTTCCGACGGAATGGCTTATTATATAAACTTATCATCGTACAAGATCAAGAAACCTCAACAGAGTCCGTGAATAGTTAGCAGGATTTTTGTCGCTGTTTACAACGCTCTGCACAAAGAAAAATTTGAACAAAGGGAAGTCAATTTCTTAGCAAGGTTTACATTCAAGAAATTTAGATAATGGCTTATGTAAGACTGCTGCTGCTGCTGTTTTGCAAACAGAAGATGAGTGTGAGGGAGTAACAAAATGTCGAGGTTTATTTTTAGTCTTAATTTGTAATAGTTAAAATGGCAGGGTATACTAACGATGCTCACTACTATTGCTGACATTATTTGCCGAAACCGTAGACAATTAGACTAAATTTGTAAAGTTTTAACGAAACATGACAACAGTTAAACTAAAAATGCACAAATATGCAATAATGAAGTAGGTATTAAATATGTGTATGTAATATAATGTACCGTGTTAGTTGTTACGTTTGCAAAATGGTATAATAATATAAAGGATGCGTTCAGTGCAGAACAATTTTAGCAATCTTAACATTTTTACCTCTCTCTGCCAAGGTTTGTAGGATTTATAATATTAATATTCGTTAAAAAACATAGTTTGTTTTCAGGTCGCATCAAATTAACGAAATTATACAAGCTCACATTGCATATATTTTACTTATTTATGCGCAATGGCTGATTGGTATTCGTGTTTCATGGCATATTAAGAAATTTCTACATTGTCGATTTGTTAAAAGGAAACTTCCCTTTCGCCACCTGTGCAAAATTTTAAAACAAATTATTTCCATGTGGCTATTTTTTTAAATATTAATTTACGTTGTTGTGTCTATAAAGTAGTTTAGGATTAAGTTGCAAACAACATTACTTTAATTAGGATGATGTAATAAACTCTACATTATATGATGGTATAAATTTAATTTATATTTTTTGGATAAGATTATATTAAAACATGTATTTAATCGAATGAAAATAGTCGCCATATGAATAGATATTTTGATGTGATTATTAAGTTAGTAAATGAAAATATGTTCATCAAGTACTTATTATCGATACCTCTACACTACAAATTATACCCATCAATCAAATAGCATCATTAGTGACACAAAATGAACAATGAAACAGGAAAAAATATCACTATTACAAATAAAAAGGTACTTATATCCTCATCATAAATTAAGTATAAATACCATTTCATTTAACTGACATTTTACATGGACCAAGACGAAGATGAAATGAGGAGATAGTGTCATGTATCGTGGTCAGGTGTACCGGTTCACAATTCGAAAGATGTCGAAACGAAATCGTGATTTTCATTGTTTAAATATTTCATTATGACAGCTACAATTTTTGAGGTCAGGTACATACATCTCTGCATGCATGACATTTTATGAATATTAAGTCAACATTTATAATATTGTCACCATCTAACATGTTTAACCGTCACGTTGACGGCCACCGCGGTGTCATGTATGAAATATGTGATGTTGTGGATGACGATAACGTGCTGTGGTTATATCTATGCTACATATTTTTTAAATGACTTTTGAAATCTACTTTATGAAAGGATGATGATTAAACAGGGTAAAAAAAATATGTTATCTTAATGTTTTTTCAGTTATGCCACGGAGCTGACCTAGAAATTCAAGTGCCTGTTACTGATTTCAACGACCCAAATGGACTATATCGTCTGGACTACACTCCTCCAACCGGATATCCGGAACCAAACTCGACATTTATCGCAGCAGATATAGCCAGCTCAATTAGTTTTCGTAATGGATTACCGGGAACAAAGTATAGCTTTAGACTTCACTATACAAATGATACCATACACGATTGGCTTACTTGGACAGCCTCCATTACAACAAGTAAGTGTTTAACAAATGACTACGTTCATTAAGCAAAAATTACGTGCTTCCTATATAAAATAATTCTGTTTTATAAAAAACCAGTTCCCGATCCACCCGCAAATCTGTCCATAAATGTTCGTCACAATCGACCCGTGAGCGTTAAATGGGATCCACCGATTATTGGGGGTTATTCAAAGTTCAAATTGAGGCTGATTCCTTTAAACGAAGGACCTGGTCTGGAGCAGCCGCGCAGTTTCATTGAGGAAAAAACCTCCCTGACGCTACCCGACTTAAAGCCCGGAGCCTCATACGAAGTTCAACTGTTCACCATCTTTGAAAATAAAGAATCGACAGCTTATCTCTCCGACAATTTTACAACAAGTAAGCTGCTCTGCAATAATAAATTTTAACTTAATGCATCGTTTCTTAATCTTAACACCTCTACGCTTCTCTCACATTTTTGATCTTGACAGTGAAATACACGCCACGCTCTAGTTCAGCAGCACAGCATAAAAAGATGCTGAAATTACATTAGCAACACACTCCTTATCTTGGCAACTAAATAAATTAAATCTCAGCGTGTGTGTGTGTTAGCGTCAGTAAATGGCAAAAATGGCAAATTATTTCTGTCTTGGAATTCTGCCCTCTTATAAAATCCCTCATGCAATTTTCTGCAATGCATATACATACATATATAAATAGTCGTAAAGTTAAATACGTTACCCAGAGAGCATATTATATTGATAACAATGACAACCAGAAAATAAACTCTCATCATTGTATATTTAATAGTTAGCAAAAAAGGGTATAAAACATGTAATTCATTATCATCGGCTTATCTCGCACATGCTGAGTGTAATAATAAATAAGAAGCCACAGAGAATTTATATTGCCCGTGCCCTTTGCTACTTTACTACTGGACGCTATATAATTACTTTTAACTAACTGTGCTCTCTGACTTGCTGACCTTACAGACCCCACACAGCAGGCATTATTTTTTAACTCTCATCAAAATCGTAAAATTTCTCACAGTAGATTTTCAGACGATGATACAGCAGAGCAGTTATAGAGATGCTGATTTAATCATACAATTTTTTCGTGTGAATACACTCATTATTATTACATGACCGTCATTATTTTTAAAATGTATAGTATGTTTGATGACTATAACAAGTTATTTTAAGGATTATAAATATGATAGAGTATGTTTTTAATGGAAGCAATTAGTCGGGGCCAAAATGGCAATGTTGTGTAAAGATAGGCACATATTGTGATTTTTGTTTAAAATGCTAAATTATGCCAACCGTCAACCGTGGTGGCGTTTTTCCTTATTATTTTATTAATAGGTATTATTAAATTGTAATTATTTACAATGAGCTGAAAATAGAAGCTTGATAAAATCAAAATTGAAATGTTAATTAGCTGAAACAAAGGTGAATGAAACTGTTATCAGAGGCAAATCGATAATGAATGATTGTTAATATAAGGTGCTGCTGATGCAGAGTTTGAACATGTCCATGTATACGTTATTTAACTTCTTTTTAAAAGTGTGAGAATTTCAAATTTAATCTCTTGACTTTCCGCGAATTTTTGCTGTATTACTGTAATTATTATGGATTATCATGCATGACCACAGGTAATAACTTTTGAGTTTGGCGAGGCGTTGTTTTTTATATGACATCAGTAACAATTCCGTGGATGTTGATATATTGTATATGATTTGGTATAGTTAGTAATAAACATTTTTATGATTTTATTTTTTCAGAGCCAAATACTCCTGGACGGTTTATTGTCTGGTATCGAAATGAGACGACGCTGTTGGTGTTATGGCAACCCCCGTATCCTGCAGGCATTTTTACAGGCTACAAGGTAGGTTCTAAGAAATGCATAATTGTAGGGTGAAATCAGTGTAATGGCTGAGTGGATAAGAGGGAGCTAAAATGTTATATTGTTATTTAATTACAGGTAAAAATAGAGCCACGGGATGCGGGGCGGGATAGCGAGCTGGATGTGGCCAGAGAAGGAGAACCGCCGGGACCAGCCCAAGCGGCATTTAATAATCTTGTTCCCGGTCGGGCATACAATATTTCTGTGGAAACCGTATCCGGTGATCAGATCTCTACTCCGACCGTAGCGCAGTACCGCACAGTTCCTTTACGAATATCTAATTTGACGTTCGATCCGCAGTATATTACGCCGTATAGCTTTCAAGTGTCGTGGGATCCGCCGAAAGGCTACTCCGAGTTTGATAGATACGCTGTGACAAATCAAGGGCTGGGGAAGAATGTTACGCCCATTATTGTCCTAAAGAATGATTCCACCGTGGCAGTGTTTGACTCGGACTTGGAGCCAGGAAAAACTTATACTATTGCTGTGAAAACAGTATCGGACAAGGTTCCTTCATGGGCGGTCCTTGGAAATGTGACAACGCGACCCCTGCCAGTACAAAATATTATCAACGATACGGACCCAGAAACTGGGGAAGTTTTGATAGAATGGCAACCACATCCAAGGTCCAGGCAGGATCACTACAGGATTACCAGTCAGGAGGCGGAGGCTTTTGGGGAGAACGTCAATTCGATTATTGTCGAACAGCCCAGATTCCAAGTTGCCAGCCTATTCCCAGGTCGCAACTACTCCATCTCAATCCAAGCTGTTGCGAATGGAATGGAGTCAGAGGAGGTGTCCATCTACCAAGCCACCAGACCTTCCTCGCCAATTGTGGAAAATCTTACGGCTTTGGATAAGGGGCTTACCATTTCTTGGAAGTCTGACGTGACATCCCGACAGGATATGTATCTTGTAGAGTACACTCGTAATGATACCGGTGAACAGTTCAATGCCACCACGGTGGAAGGCCAAATTAGTATTGGGGACTTGTACCCTGGAGCAACTTATAGCGTTCATTTATACGCCGTATCTCACGGTCTCCTGTCTGAAAAGCATGACTACTTCCAAACAGTCTTTCCAAATCCTCCTCGTAATCTGAGCGTAGCTCGTGTGTCAAACTCATCCATTCATCTTCGCTGGCTTCAGCCACACAGTTCCCTGTACTCTGGATATGTTCTTCGGTACAGAACAAATGATAACTCAACGTGGACTGAAGAATTTCTTCCAAACTCGCCAACAGAGAAGGAGCTCACCAATCTCACTCCCGGGGAGCGTTATATTATTCGTGTAAATACTGTCAGTTACCGAACAGAATCCTCCCATCCTCAGCAGATCATTCAAACTGTAAGGCCTAGCGCAGTGCTGGAAATTGAGCCTGAAGTGGACGCCACCAATATTACCCTCATATTTGACACTCCAAAGGGTCGTATTGAAGCCTACAACGTGCGGTGGACCGCTTTGGACCGAATTCCAGAGAGTTCAGAGGAAGATTTTGAGCAAGGTCAAGACTCTGAAGGTCTTTTGGAATCGTCTGGCGAGGGAAACAACAAAATGGAATTGTTCAAGGGAGAAAAGACTGTAGAGGAAGAGGACTGGGGAGATACCGTACGCATTCCAATTTCTCCACTTATGTCAGGTGTGGCTTATCTTGTCACCGTGGAAACTACTTCGTATGGAATGCAAGGAGCCAACTTTAATATGACTATTCGAACCCTTCCCTTGATCACCTCACAAGTTTTCATTGTTCTGAAACAAAACCGTCTCTCAGAAGTAACCTTGACGTATACCAGAACACCCATCACAAACTCGCTATTTGATCGCTACCGATTCCACGTGTCTGATCCCTCAATACCGTACAAGGAGAAATTGGCTAATGACACGGAAAGGAAAGTGACTTTTGAAAGCCTTGTTCCAGGTCGACTGTACAACTTTACTGTTTGGACCGTGTCAAACGACGTGACAAGTCGACCACTTCTTCGACAGGATCGTCTGTATCCTGAGTCTATTACCAGGATCAATGCAAGTTATGTCAGTGATACGGAAATGAAACTGGAGTGGGATACCCCACCAGGAGATTATGACGCGTTTGAAGTGCAATATATAAATGCGGATGATAGACTAGTGGATAATTTAACATTGCTCCCATCCATCACCATTCGTGGTTTGCGGCCCTTCAGAAACTACACGTTCACTGTGATCGTGCAATGCGGAAATGATGCTAATGTGCTGCGACGATCTAGTCCCGTGTCTGCAGTATTTAGCACCAAGGAAAGCACTCCGGAACGGGTAGAATATTTTGAAGTCCTTGAAATACTTCCGAACAACATCACTTTTGAATGGGTCCTTCCTGAATCCAAGCACAATGGAATTATAACCAGTTATGTAATAAAGTATGGGGTCAGAGGGCAGCCTCTCAATAGCAGCAAAAGTTTTGCCCCGCGGGAAGGTAAAGGAACTATTATTGGATTGCAACCTGGAGTCACCTACACTTTTGCCATTGAGGCACGAACCAAAGTGGGTCCAGGTCCGCCACGAATTTTGGAAAAGAGAATGCCAATAAGGGCGCCACCACCACCGGATGAAAATGCCAAGCCTACAGAAGTAACTAAAACGGCGACCACCATCAAGATTAGGTTTAGAAATAATTACTTCTCGAATAAGAATGGCCAGGTGAAAAAGTACACAGTGATTGTAGCCGAGGATAAGGATCTTCTTAAAGATCCCGACACACTTATGGAACCAAAGACTTGGGCCGAAGTTCAGCAGTTTCACAAGTGGCCTGCATACCAAGTGGTTGAACCTTATAATCCATTTATGACTGGACCAGTGGCCGACTTTGAGATTGGAACCAACCGAAGTTGTACTCCAAAGAAGATCTACTGCAATGGACCACTCCGAGCTGGAAGAACTTACTGGGTTAAAATCAGGGCTTTCACGGATGACGACAAATTTAGTGATACTGTTTACTCTTCCATGTCTACGGATCATGACAACACTTGGCTTATTCTCACCCTTATCATTCCGCTTATCCTTATTGTTATCTTTGTCGTTTGCTTACTCTACGTGAGAAGGAGAAGGGGTTCCTTTGGCAAGAGGGCTAAGAAAGGTGGAAACCATGATGACACTGCCTCTCTTCCTGAGTCAATCATTGAGCCTACGTAAGTTATAAACCTCGTTTTCTCTGAAATATGTTTAGCAACTTCCTACTAGGTTTTTGGAACATATTTTGATGACGCTTTGTGAATGTCTTTCTTTTCTATAGTCGTCCAGTGAAACTGAAGGATTTTGCAGAACACTACCGAAAAATGTCTGCTGACTCTGATTTCCGATTCTCTGAAGAATTTGAAGAACTCAAGAGAGTGGGTCGTGACCAACTGTGCACCGCTGCAGACCTTCCTGTGAATAGACCCAAGAACAGATTCACTAATATTCTCCCTTATGATCAGTCTCGCTATAAATTACAGCCCACTGATGATGATGAGGGTAGCGACTACATAAATGCCAATTATGTCACGGTACGCTAAAAATATAGTATCAATTAGTATATGTTTTAATAATGGTCTTATTTCAATACTAAACGAGTGATTTATATCGTTCAATGGTTTCCAGGGCTACAACTCTCCGCGGGAATTCATTGTCACCCAAGGGCCGCTGCCGTCCACCAGAGACGACTTTTGGCGCATGTGTTGGGAATCCAACTCCAGAGCCATTGTTATGCTTACAAGATGTGTGGAAAAGGGTAGAGAAAAATGTGATCGTTACTGGCCTTGCGACACAATGCCTCAGTATTATGGTGACATTCAGGTTCAAATTCTGAATGAGAGTCGCTTTCCAGACTGGATCATTTCTGAGTTTAGAATGCAAAGGGTAAGTACAATATATGCTACAACTTTTTTAATGCAACATTATACATTGACGTTGTGTGAATTTTAATATTGATACATTTACTTTTCAAAACAGGGAGATCAATACCGCATCATTAAGCATATAGATACTTTTGACACCTCCATTTTTTCTTTATATTTTCAACAACTAAATGTTTAATTACTATTTATGTAGGTTTGGATGGTACAGACCGAACAGCAATACATCTGTATTCATCAGTGTTTGCTGAGTGTTCTGGAAGGCAAGGAAAATGACATTCCATCCCCTCGGGAAATTACCAATGATGCGTTTGAAGGTACCAGCTCGTAAGTATTCTTTTTGGCGAATACATTGCCAAAGAGAGCGATCATAATTAATAACTGCAACTAACCAATTTCTGGCAAATATTTAACAGATGATGAAGGAATCGCAGAATCAGGAATGTAATCGCTCTGAAAATTCATCCCCTTCAACCAAACCCCGTCTCGCCCTTCCTATTTATTACTACACTTTTTTGTGTATAGTATTATTCGCTTCGCAAACATTCCACATTATTATTTATAATAATGGTACTGATTAAAATCAGGTAATGTCGAAAGACACTAAAAACCTTTACAAGAAAGAGTTTACATGGTATTTTGTAATGCAATTTAAAATGGGTTTGCTTCTACGGAAGAGCAAATAATTAAAATGCCAACTGATACTCATTCGTCACCGTCAGTCATACTTTTTGGTGGTGAGGAATAAAAATACTATAATTTTTTTGTACTGATGAAAATACTTTACAACTTTAAAAGTTGATGATTAAAAAATAGCAAGCACAAAAGCAATATTAGATAGATATAATGTCTCTTTTTGTCATCTTGACGTGCCTTATTACTTTTATTATTACTCTGTTAAATATACATACTTTACAAATATTATTAGTAGTTTCGTAACGTGTCTACTTTAAATTGTATAACATCTTTATATATAATTTTTTTTATAGTTATTATTAAATAATTGCCAAAATAATGGTTGGAAGGTACACACATTATTGCGTGTACTAATTATGCAAAATGAAAACCGTCCAGACATCACACACAGTTCCATAAATGATTAAATAGTTACATTATACAACCTATTGATGATAAGAAGTATAAAGTATATTAGTACGGTAATTGTCGTTAATTATTATTATAAATTTATAGCATTGTTTGTTTTATTAAATGCAAAGTTTTTTCTCAGTTTATACAACTTTTTTTACATTAATTATGGAACCGTTGCCATTTTTTTATCGATTGTCGTTATGAAACGAAAAGGTATAATATAATTGTTTTTCATAATCTACTACATACTACACCATAATTAAAAGTATTACTGGACGAGATTACTATTCTTCAAAATAATTATCAAATGTCAATTTATATGTGAAATATTAAACGATTTACCCAAAGCAGCTATACATCCTTCAGTAGGTTATATAGATTCAGTATTCGTGGGATTAAAACTAATTAGTGTATTTTAAAGAAGGTGTGGAGAAGGAGAAAAAACTTGTACTTTTACTGAATATTTTGTACAGAATGTAAAGCTTATTTTGTACTAATAATAATTAGATTGGTTAGAGGAACAAGAGCGCAAAAAAGATATATGCAAACAATTAAAAAACATGTATATACAGTAAATATGTACGTATAGTTGGCTGGCATTATCTTGGGGGCAAAATATGATAAGGGTCCCCCCTTATCATCTTAAATTGCCCTCAAAGTAATGCTGACTAATGGTAGTCAGCATTACTTT
>JAHZMV010005459.1:0-15039 GCA_027743765.1 Coecobrya sp. COE2
TATTTGAAATGATGCTCTATAGGCTGAAAGCCTGAAAGAGTTGTAATCAATAAATACATACATACATACATACATACATACATACATTCGGTAAAAACCCAAGCTGTAACTGTGATAAATAGTCACAATTCAAAATAGGCAACAATCGGAAATCTAATGTAATACATTATTATTTATAATGTATGATTCAATATAACTGTTATCAAATTTGATGACGTTTAGGTATTGCATGTAAATAGTTTCATTGGTAGCATTGCTGCTTAGTATACGATGAATCAGTTTTGATAATTGAACTATAAGACATCGTGCTTGCGAAAAAGCAAAATATTCACTTGAGAGAGTATTGAATTACAAATCCAAATCATAGGAAGTGATTGACGATTCTGTGACCAAACGATGCAGCTAAGACCAGAAGACATAAATTCTCTGAAGGTAAACTTATTCTAACAAAAAAATAATTTTGTTCATATTTTCTCGCAAAATTGTATGAAAGTGCGAACGTTCACTGGTGATGAATGATGTCATCATCATTGATTCATCGTACCAATGAAGAAATATTGTAAATCATGTGTCACGTGCATATGTTACACATTGAAATTTTCAAACCGTTACAATAGGTTACCTTTAACTGACGTTAATGAAATCCAGTACCACAATCTGTTCGTTTGAAATTATGTAAATTACATTAAATAAATCATCGCTTCTAATTGGCTTCTGGAGTTAGTATTTTTCAAGGCTTACATTCAGTCCGTTCTGATTTTAACTGCAAAACGAAATGATTTGATCAACCAACTCTATTTAGCATTGAAGCCACATCAACACGATTGGCATGTGTCAGCATAAATATGAGAAATATGACCTTCATTCAAAATTCTACACAATTTTTGGCATCAAGGATACATATTTTGTCCTTTCGAAAAAGCAAAATTATGTTGCAAACAAAGGAAAGGTATTTCTGAATTTCGCATCGGGCAATGAGATACTCATAATTAACCTGGAAAAATACAGAAAATTGTAATTTAATGTGAATTACATATTTCCATTTCAACAAAATAGGGTACCTAAGACCATGAAACTGTTTACATAAACTGATTTCTACTTAATGTTATTGTTTAAGTAGTAGAAGAATAATCAGCTGGTTTTGAATTGAAGGATTTTCTACAAGGTTAGCGAGGTTGTAGGAACAATTTAAAATTTCAGTAATACTTTTATTTGATAGCGATGCAGTGCATGACAAAGGGTGAAACACCGTTCGAATCGCTCGATTATAGCTTGCATTTAGTTAAAATTTCCTCCTTATTTTTACAGTATAGAAATAAAAGAGGTCAACATGTTTAGCACCAGATTCTACCAAATGGTTGCAATCTTGTCCAAATTATGCTTTCGGTTTGGCGCATTTCCTTTGACGCTTGACGAAAACAAAAGGCTGTTTTCAGTCTCTTTAGATACAAGAGTGATAAGGAAAATGAAACGAAATCATAATTACTGGCTGGTTTGGGTTATGTTGTCTGTACCAATTTTAATCCGGAAATTTCGAAATGGTGATCCTTTGGTGTTTGGGTTCTTGGATTATATTTTTATCATTCTAGCGTTAGTTGCTACAGGATCCATCTTTCGCTGGTTCTATCAAGACTACTGTCGTGCAATAAATGGAATGCTTTCACTCTTTCCTTATATACACCGTAAGTTTTCATAGATGTTTTTGACATTGAACATTGTCTATTGAACTTTTATTTAATTCTGTTTGTTTTTAGGAACATATATGAATACATTCAACCCGGAAGTAGCCAAACTGAACTGGACGATTGATTTTTGCTTTTGCGCCTTTTGTTTGATGTGTTTTTTCGGGTGGATATTATTTGCTCTGCTATGTTTGTACAACCCAAACATATTTGTTTTTATGGGTGCACTTAGTCCGGAAAGCATATTCCTAAACTTCCCAATTCGACTGATAGCTGCCATATGCCACTCGTATGCAGTAACGTCTGTTGCCTTTAATATAGCCATAACATTGGGATTTCCACCGGTGTACATTGCGTATCTTATCTTCGTGTTAGTAAACGAAATGAATTTGAAAACAAGACATTTCAAGTCATCAAATTCCATCAGAATCCCAAGTAATCTTTTACACATATATAGATCATTACATGTCCTCCACCAAAACTTTCTTTGCTTTTTCGGTCCTTTCATTGGAGCTGCTAATTTTTTTGCGTGTGTTGTTCCTGTACTGAATAACTGCTTAGTTATTCTATTTTCGGAACGGTTGGATTTATTGAGTACGGTTTCATCCATTGTTATTGCATCAATTGTGTTTGTATTTTGGATGGTTATTTTACAACTAGGAAAATATTTATTTGTTCGTGGCAACATCGCGCTGAGGTCTTGGAAAGTGCATTACTGGAATGACATCAATGACAGAAGCTTGATGAAGAAATTTTGTAGATCAAATAAATTGTTGCTGATCTGCTGGGGGAAACATCTAGTCATTGGGAGAATGTCGCAATTTATTTATGTACAATCTCTTCTTCGTCTAACTTTTAAGACGGTTATTACTGTAAGACGCTTGGCTTAAGTTACGCTAATTATTATTGCGAATAATTTGAAGATTCCGTAATTGTTTACAAATAAATGGCTATATTCAAAATTCACATAGTAAACCTGTGTTTAAACAAACTATATATCGTCGGCTTAGATCGCAAGTAACTCAACTTATTTTTGCGGTTGAAAAGTAACTTAACTCAACCGCGAAAAAAAGTTGAGTTACTTGCGATCTAAACCGACGATATCTGACTTGTTGCACAAGTTACTAAAGTATGCATGGTTTTGTCGACTTTGCAGAAGTAACTATTCTAAACTTAAGAACACAGTAATTATATATTTTAATAATAAAATATCTTCATTTCTAGTAAGTTGGAGAGGAACAGCCAATCATTCTTATCAAATGCAAAAGCTGGTATTTTGAATTTAATCTGTCATTCCCCAATACGGCAAAAAATATTATATCGGAAGCCGCAGGAAACTAGTTGATTTGGCTTTTTGATGGCATATGAAAAAGTAGACATATCATTTTTGGTACTGAGCAAAAGATGCTATGGCTGATGTGCACAGGAATGAAAAAGTTGATATGATATATATTGGGGGAATTGCTTGATTAATAACATAATATGTTTGTTGACATGCAAGCACTTCTGCATGCTTCACAAGGTTATCCAAAACCATTTGAAATGTAAAAAAAATTCTACTTAATAGGGTAGAATTGTATGTCAGCCGATTCGACGTAGTTTTAATCTCAAGAGCTTAGTCTGAATTTAGTAGCAATTTTATTTTTATGCTTTCTAATAGCCAAAATTAAAAGTTATCAAAAATGTTCAGCAACCGATTCTACCGACTGATAACAATCATGATCAAACTATGCCTTCGGTTAGGCGCATTTCCGATAATATTTGACATAAACAAAAAGCAATTTTCTGTCTCCACAGAAACAAAGGTGATACGGAAAATAAACCTAAATCATAACTATTGGCTTATATGGACTATATTTGCTGTGCTAATCAGTAAATCCCGCAATGGAGATTCAAAGCAGTTTGTGCTTTTGGATTATCTTTTTATCATGACAGCATTAGTTGTCACAGGTTCTATATTGCGTTGGTTTGCGTAATTTGACAAGGATACAATACAAGTCATCCAACTCTCTTAGAATGCCCAGCAATCTCATTCTGGTATATTAGGCCATTTCAGATTCTCCATCAAAACTTCAGTTGCTTCTTTGGTCCATATATTGAAGCTGCTAGTGGTTTTTCTTCTATCCTTCCAGTACTGAATAATTGTGTGTTGATTGTGCTTGGGATACCGTTGTTAAATACGGCAGCAACAATAGTATTTACGTCAACTCTATTTGTATTTTGGATGGTTATTTTACAACTCGGAAAATATTTATTTGTACGAGGTAATAAAATGTTAATGTCTTGGAGGATACATAACTAGGACGATATTAATGATAGACGATTAATGAATAAGTTTAGTAAGTCAAGCAAATTGATCTTGATCTGCTGGGGAAATCACTACGTTATTGGTAGAATGTCCCAGTTTAACAAATTACAGTCTCTACTTTGTCTAACGTTTAAAGCGGTTATAACTGTGAAACGTTCTTCCTAACTGACGCCTTAAATATTAATGGATAATCGGGTATGTTTGGTATTTAATGAGTCTCTTCCATGTAGAGTGACGGTACACACGTACTGTCTGGTGCTCCCCAGATGATATTTTTGATATATCATTTTGGGGGGTTTGAGTTTGAATCATATTGCCAGAATACAACAATGTTGGATTTCATATCCCGCAATTAGATATTCATAATTAGAGTGCTAAACCCGGATAAAATGTAGAATTTTTGTATTAAATAAGGATTATTTCCAATGCTACAAAAATTATCGAAACTATGATTCTGAAATTTTATACATAAAATAAATTACAATAATAATTTAACTATTTGAGTAGTTACCTAAAATGATTGTTTAAATTCAAGGATTTCTAAATGCTTCACGAGGTTATCAAAAACCATTCGAAAAATTATATTTCAAAGTTATTTCAATTTAATAGCGTTGAATTGCTTTTGAATCGCCTAGAAACAGTTTGAACCGCATCTAGGTAGCCTGAAACTTGTTGACATTTTCTGCCTATGTTTATGATAACTTGAAATAAAGTTTTCAAAATGTTTAGCACCAGATTTTACCGAATGATTTCAATCCTTTCCAAACTGTGCCTTCGATTTGGCGCGTTTCCTTTAATTTTTGACGAAAATAAAAAGCTCTTCATGGTGTCGTCCGACAATGCAGTAATGCGGAAAATGAAAAGAAAACATAACTATTGGCTGATTTGGATTTTGTTATCTTTACCAATTTTACTCATTAAATTCCGCAACAATGATCCTTTGGGGTTTGCGTTTTTGGATTATATCTTCATGATGACAGCGCTAGTTGCCACAGGTTTCATCTTTCGTTGGTTTCATCATGATTACTGTCGTGCAATTAACGGAACGCTTTCATTATTTCCGTATATTCAAAGTAAGTTTTTATTGATATTCCCTGATAACTTTTCGAAGTCGTGTTTAATAGGTGTCGATTTATTTGAATTGTTAGGAACGTACATGCCCACAGATGGAAGGAAGGAAAGTTGATCAAATTCATTTCAGTTCCATTCAAATCGCTACACCTCGCGTGGATAAACATGAGCAGAGGGATACTGAAAAACTCTCTGTTGGAAACAAATTATCGGAAGATAAATCAGCCAATTTGGAAAAAAATAAATGTCAGGTTTGCATGGACGAATTTCCAAGCCAGAAAAGTCTCAACGAGCACGTCTACAATATCCACATTAAAGCAAAAAGACATCTTTGCACCACTTGCAATAAGGGCTTTACCAGTCCGGCAGGCTTATCGAGGCACAAACGTGTACACTCTGGAAAGGAGATCTACAAGTGCAAAACTTGCGATAAAGTATTTTCGCTTAAACATGACCTATTACTTCACATGAAAACTCATGTTAACCATGGACCATATAAATGCCACATTTGCCAAAAGAAGTACAAAAGATTGGCTAACCTTACCAATCATCTTAAAACACACAGTGGAGTACAACCATTAAAATGCACTGTTTGTCGATTTTCGTTCTCGCTTAAGGAAGATTTCATTAAACATTTGGATGCAGTTCACTTCAAGACGATTTGAGATTATTTCCATGAATGATGGAAAGCAGTACGCTCACAACGCGGGAAAACGTTCAGATATGTTTAAATTTTAAATAAACATTAAAATTATTTGGACTTAGTTTTGTATATTTGTTTTCAGGAAATTTTAATGATTGTTTCGTCATATTTGTTAGTTTATGTAGATACATCATTATTACATTTTAAAATTTAATTTACTTGTTTGAATAATTAATGATTAAATTAGGAATGAATTTACAACACTATGTTAAATCGTAACAAGAAATTTTTGGATAATTAAATTTGTCACCATTGCTGTCAGCTACCAGACCATCAATTTGTTCTCAGTCTTGTCTCTTGTCACCAAGAAATACTGAATGAATAAATTTTCGTTTTAAGTTTAGCAGGCGAGTTCGTCAATTTAATGCATTGGGTAGAAATGTTTCGTGTAAATCGTTTGACAATAATATTTTTAATAATTCATTTGACACCCAAATCTTAGCTATTGGTTTACATGGTGTTATTAAAATGTTCAATTCGCCAGGTGAATCGAACAAGCGCTTGGTTGTAGTTGTTTAGAAAGAAAAGCCGAACCTTTTTTAGAAATCAAAATGTAACTAGTAGCAAGACTTCTTGTGCGGAAGCCGCTACACTTAAAATGAAACAGTTTTCTGCTACAGTGAATTGTAGGTGTGTTGTCGTTTCCACCTATACGACTTTTAATATTCGAAAAATATTCGTCGGTGTTTGATTATATCATACATCAAAAATTACAATTGACTTGGTTGCTTATATGGTGATTGTTTTGGTTTTACAAGGCTCCGCAAAACGTTCATTTTACTGTATCGATTGTGGTGCTTCAAAACGTATGAAAATTTAATTACAATTCAATCCAGAATAATCTTTTTAAAACCCCTTTTGTGGTATTCAAGTTGATACCTGGTTATACTGAATATTATCAATGATTTTTAATTCAGTAATAATGTGGTATCAAATAATTGGGATGTGCCGGAAATAAACGGTCAGCAGGACCTTCATTCAACACTCTATGTATAATATGCAGAGTCAGGGATAATTATCATTTCGTGTCGGGAAAGGTAAATTTCTTTGCAAGCAAAGAACGCTATTATTAAATTTCACTTCCGGAAATGATGTATTCATAATTTTCGTAATCAGATCATTAAAGTACAGAGTATTGTTATACCGTATAATATTATATCCGTTACTACAAAATTACCGAAGTTTTGCAAGGTTTCCGGAAACGATTTTAAATTTAACATTTCAGTACAACACAACTTACATTTGAGCTTTGATGTGCATTACAAACAGTGAAACGCCGTTGGTCTGGCTAGATGCCCGTTTGAAATTTCCTAGTAGGTAGTTCAAATTCCCTGCTTATATTTCGAAAGTTTAGAAATATAAACACTCAGTATGTTTAGCGCCCGATTCTACCGAATGATGGCAATCCTCTCCAAATTATGCCTACGGTTTGGCGCGTTTCCATTGATGTTTGACGAAAACATAAAGCTGTTTTCAGTGTCTACAGATACAAGAGTGATAAGTAAAATGAAGGGAAATCATAATTATTGGCTTATTTGGATTATATCGGCTGCTCTAATTGTAACCAATAAATTTCTCAACGGAGATCCAGAGCGGTTTGTATACTTAAATTATATTTTTATGACGTCAGCTATAATTGCCATAGGATCCATCTTTCGGTGGTTCTACAAGGACTATTGTTTAGCAATTAATGGAATGCTTTCATTATTTCCTTACATCCGTAGTAAGTTTTAATAAAAAAATCTCGGATGTTTTGGTAAAAAGGATTTGAATTTGCTATAATTTATTTGTACTCTTAGGAACTTACATGCCAAAATTCAATACCGAGGTGGCCAAGCTGAACTGGATTTTAGATTTTTGCTTTTTTACCTTTTGTCTGATACCTGTCCAGGTGGGTCTATTATTTGCAGTATTTTGTTTGTACGACGCAAATATATTTATTTTTGTAGGATCACTTCCCCCAGAAAGCATCTTCTTATATTTACCAATTCGCTTATTGGCAGTCATATTTCACTCGTACAAAGGTATTTTTGTTGCGTTTAATGTAGCTATAACTATGGCTATTCCTCCCGTTTACATGACATATCTTATTTTTGTGTTAGCAAACGAAACCAACTTAAAAAGAACACATTTCAACAAATCGTTGGATTCCCTCAGAATCCCACATAATTTAATACACATCTACAGGTCATTTCAAGTTCTCCATAAAAATTTTCTTTGTTTTTTCGGTCCATTCATTGGAGCAGCAAACTTTCTTGCAACAACTGTTCCTGTACTAAATAATTGTGTCTTAATTTTGTTTTTCAAACAATTTGATTTATTACATACAGTGGCATTCCTGTTTGTTGCTTCAACTGTATTTGGATTTTGGATGGTTATTTTACAACTCGGAAAATATTTATTTGTTCGTGGCAACGCAGCGCAACGGTCTTGGAAAGTCCATGGCTGGAATGACGCCAATGACAGAAACTTAATGAGTAAATTTTCAAGATCAAATAAATTGTTGCTGATATGCTGGGGGAAACATCTAGTCATTGGGAGAATGTCGCAATTTATTTATGTACAATCTCTTCTTCGCCTAACTTTTAAGGCGGTTATCACTGTGAGACGTTCGTCGTAGTTTATGCCGGAAATAATTATGAATAATTTGAAGATTTTTGAATTGTAACAAATAAACGGATATCTTCAAAATTAAAACGATGTACAATGTGTCAGGTCGTTCTCCTATAGAATGTATATTCGCTTTATTTAGAGACCAAATGATGGTCTTGGTAAATTATTATTCCACACTGACATTTATAGTGATTATATATTAATTATACGTGCTGGTTCAATTGCCCATAATTCTTGACTGCGGATCTGCCTATGACGTCATGATTCTTTTTTTATTTGAAAGAAAAAGGTTGCTGTTATCTACACAGAATATTTTAGGGATGCTCGTTTTCCTATCTCTGAGATATCCTCTGATTTGTGAAGGCCATTTAATTTTGAATTCTCCACGTACTCTGCATTTCAATTACTTAAGCAAATTTCGTATTCCAGCATGTTGGCCAAAAACAACAGTGCATACTTATTAAATTCGATAGATGCAATTTGATTTTGTATTGTAATTCCTGATCTCAGCAACCAATTTTATATTTTTGAATAACTCCTCAGCATATTTAGAAAAGTGAATATAGTGCACAAATGAAAGATGCTGGACAAAAATAATTTTTTTTCAAAAAATACAAGAGGAAAAAAACCATCTGGAAGAAAATTACAACGCAGCTACCAAGTTTCTTCAGGAAACGCAAGTTGATTTTTTAAAGCTCATGGAAGTGAACTATTGGAAAGGAATGACTTTTATTCTTCTTTTCATCATAATTTTCATAGAACATAAAGCACATATTCATATATACTTGCATTTTTATTTACAATGAATCATTCATCGAAGTCATGTCATTGCCATCACAAAATGGATAGTAAAATGATAGGAATATATGAAGGCTTTTAAGGCACTTAATATTAGTAGACTGGAATATTTCAACGAGCCCATATGTAGAAGTGCTTGGACCTGCATATAATTATTGTGAGAATGGAATATCCTGCTTCTTGGTATACACACGAACATATATTATTAGCGTCTCTAAACATTTTGGAGTGTTTTACATATTTGTCTAGGTGGAAAATATTTTTCAAACGTGTTGTTCGATTTTATCGCGGGTCATATTTAAATATGCAGGTTTGCATTTAACAACCACGAGTTACGAGTAATTAATCACAGCTGTACATTTACAATTTATCCCGTCGGAATATTTAAAAAAAAACTCATTCCTCCAGTTTATTAGGAGGAACGAGATGCAGTAGTTCTTCCCCTATACATTTTGTGAAGTCGTACTGACGGTATTTTTTCTTAATAATTTCTTATGTCAAATCAAGCACGATAAAATTTTCTCTTCCTCTCTTAGCCATTGTTATGTAAAATCAACTATTATACCTAAATTATTGAACAAAATTTGCCAAAGGATTTTTCAGTCATTCTTTGATAAAATAGATATCACATTGTCGTCATCAACAAGAGATGGCAGCATAATTGGGCCTATACTTGATGTGTCAGATGATATCCGTTCCAACAACTCTAGTTATAAACTTTGTACTCAATTAGACGAAGTTTATATTAGCTTTAGTTATTACCACAAAAATCACTATTTTGGAAATTTTGTTTTCTTCTTTTGACAAAACCGTATGTGCTCTTCTTGTAACAACTACGGTACTGTTTTGCTTGTACTCAAAGTTCAGCCAATGTCGAGAAGAGAATTTAGGAATTACCGTTGATGCACTACTGTTAAACTTGTCGCAGCAGAAGGCCTATCACGGCTTCAATTTTATTATTCCCGGTATCTTACCAAATGTTCTTTATCTCCCAATTTGATATGACTAGCAAAATAATTCAGCCAACAACGTTAGAAGTTAAGCAGACATTGGATAGCGTAGATTTAAGTTGGAAATGGTACAAAATTAAAAAAAAGTTTCTTCACAATTTATAGCCATAAGATAAAATTTTCAAAGCAATAGAAGTTTACAAAAATCTCAATAACGTCCTCTCTGATTTTAAGGTTAGTAATGAATAACCCGACAACAGTAATCTATAAAAAATGGCCATATGTAGAAAAGCATACACACATTTATCATTTAGGGATACTTAACAACCACAGTTTTCCAACTACGTATTTAGTTTGAACAAAACACACAGTTATGCCCCTACCACATTTTTGAAGTGGAACAGATTGACTCAAAAAGTAATATACAAATATATTTGTTTGTTTCGTGCGTTCATAAATAATGTTCACAGAATCACTTTTAAAACCATTAATTGGTCAGATCTAGGTTTTTTTGTAATTCATATAATATAAAATAACTAAAAGCAAAACATATCCCCATCTGATTGTGTTGATAAAATATTTCTGCATTACTATTAAAATGGTATCAAAAGGATTGTGATATGATGGAAAAATATGGTCAGCAGGACCTTCAATCAAAGCTATTCATAAATGGTTGGGTCAAGGATGTATGCGACGTCGTATTATTAGGCGAAACTAAGATTATTATTCCAATAAAGGACAGCATTTTGGCATTTAATATCTGCCATCAAGATACTTAAACCTTGAAAAATACAGAAAATGGTTATTGAAATTGAATTATTTCAATTGCAACTAAATAAGTGAAGGTAAGACCGTGAACTATTTTAATGACGCAAATTATAATTATTGTAATTTGTTGAGAAATGAGTTACGAATATGTTGGGTTTAAATTGAAGGATTTCCTACATATTTCACGAGGTTATCAAAAACGATTTCAAATTTAATCTTTCAATACAACTTCTATATATATATATGATATATGATATTTGCACGACAAACCGTAAAAAGCTTTTGAATCGAATGAGTCTAGTTTGAAATTTCCTTCTTATTTATTTATTAAAGTTTAGAAATAAAAGTATACAATATGTTTAGCACCAGATTTTACCGAATCATTGCAATTTTATCAAAATTGTGCCTTAGATTTGGTGCGTTTCCGTTGATATTTGACGAAACCAAAAAGCAATTTTCGGTATCTACAAACAAAAATGTGATAACGAAAATGAAGCGAAATCATAACTACTGGCTAGCTTGGATTATATATGTTACAGTAATTGTGATCAGAAAATTTCGCAAAGGAGATCCAGAGCGGTTCATCTATTTGGATTATCTTTTTATAATGACAGCGTTGGTTGCAACACGTTTCATCTTTCGTTGGTTTCATCATGATTACTGTCGAGCAATTAATGGAATGCTTTCTCTCTTTTCGTATATCCATAGTAAGTGGTAACCCATGTTTTATAATATTTTTACTAAATCGATATTAATTTGTTTTGACTTATTGGAATTGCTAGGAACGTATTTGCACAGATTTAACACAGAAGTGGCCAAACTGAACTGGATGATAGACATTTGCTTCTTCACCTTTTGGTTGACTTGTGTCAATGTGTGGATATTATATTCAATATTATGTTTGTACGACCCAAACATAATTATTTTTGTAGGGACATTTCATGATAGCATTTTCCTATTTTTCCCAATCCGTTTATTCGTAGTCATATGTCACTCGTATGCCTGTATTTTTCTTGGGTTGAATATAGTCATAACTTTGGGTATTCTTCCAGTTTATGTTACATATCTCATATTTGTATTGATCAACGAAATAAACTTGAAAAGAATGCATTTCAAGTCATCAAATTCCCTTAGAATACCAAATAATCTGATACACACCTACAGGTCATTTCAGGTTCTCAACCAAAACTTTCTCTGCTTTTTCGGTCCGTTCATTGGAGCGGCGAATTTTTTCGCTTATATTGTTCCTGCACTGAATAATTGCATACTGATTTTGTTTCCGAAACAAATGGACTTATTGAATAATATGGTATCAACTGTTACTGCTTCAGTTATATTTTTGTTTTGGATGGTTATTTTACAACTTGGAAAATATTTATTTGTTGGTGGGAACATTATGACGAGGTCTTGGAAAGTTCATAACTGGAATGACGTCAATGGTAGACGCTTGATGAGTAAATTTTGCAGATCAAATAAATTGATATTGATTTGCTGGGGGAAGCACCTAGTAATTGGTAGAATGTCTCAATTTAACTATGTTAAGTCTCTTCTTCGTTTAACGTTTAAAACAGTTATAACCGTGAAACGTACCTATAAGTAAATATGTTGAATGTTGAAAATGTCATTACATTGAAAGCAAACATAACACTGTACGTTCAAATAATATTTAACATCTAAGTTCCTGCTTAGAATAAAATGTAGAAGAAAAATAGTTTCCTAAATTTGTAAATTAGTCAATTGCGTAAAATAAATGAAAAACGATAACATGTATGTATTTACCTTCACTTGGTTTTCATGTAGATTAACAATAATTGGTGACCTTTCTTTGTTTGGCAGAATTATTCAAAGTAGTTTCTGAACTTGAATACGGAAAGTAGCATGCCACTGCCGCTAGGGATTTTGGTATAAATAAAGGCTAACAGGTTCATTTTTCATGATTTGCTGGGAAGCACTTGAAGAGTAAATTCCAAGAGTGACTAGTTTCTGATAATAAATGCAAGGGGTTCTATTCTCTGAGTTTGTGTATAATTTACGCTTTATTTCATAGTTATCCCAGGAAGTTCCTTAACGGTTTGTTCGGAGAGGCATTCTGCAGGCTTTGTCTCAAGTAAGACTGGTCCTTCGATTTGAATCGTGGAGCCACTTTTCATGTACCGTTAACGGTTATTATTTGCCGTGCAAAATCTAAATACAATTTTGGAAAGCAAATTTAATCGTGTAAATAGAATTTATTTTTAAAATGTAATTTATTGATAATGCTTATTAAAACGTTTCATATCTTTGCGTTAGACCTACTGAAGTGCACCCCACCGATTAATTAGATGATTTTTTAATTAATAAAATTCTCAATAATAATAAATGCATATCTCAAAAACGAATATTAGTATACCTGTGTTTATACAGTAGATATACTTGCCAGCAGCTATTATACAGGCTTTCAGGCAACAAGCTGCCTCATTTGAAGACGTCGACATAGCGCAATTAATTATTTCAACTTGAAAACTACTAATTGTTTCCAGTACATTGCCTTAAATGAGTTGTAAATACTTATTAAATTCGAAAGGTGAAGCTTTGAAATACAATGTAATTTAGGATTGATTCATATATGCATGTATGTTTATATTTGCGTAGGATTCCTCAGAGTTTTTAATTCATCGAGAGGGATATCAGGTTTCTTCAAAATAGTAATTATTGGTCAGGGCCAACATGCCACCGTTGATAATAACGCTTCTTGCCAAGTCGGTAATCAATGTATCATAAGACATAACGCCTGAATTAATAGCATTCAAGTGTTGCATACATGTCTTAATGGAAAATTTATCTCAAATTAGTGGTTTAATTAGATGGTCCGTAACATTTAATAAGCCAATCAATCTCTAACTACTGCTAGCTTTGTTTTTCACACAGTTTAATATAGGATTTCGACAGCATTTGTCCATTTAACTTCATACCTATATTTTTAAATATTTTGTTTTTATGGCCATGTACGTTGTAAGATGGAAACGGTAAGAAATAAAAACCGATTCCCATACGCCTAAAATATTTGTTGACAACCATTTCCAAGATATTTTCTTCAAAGCTATTGAATTATTCATAAATGTCAAGTCCATCATCTCTAAATTGTTGGTTAGTTGTGCATAACACATGAGACCCAACAATTATAATTCTACGTAAGTATTTCCCTATTGTAGCGCTGCTTTTAAACAGACTATTTAATTAAAGGATGATAAATAAAGTGATTAAGAATTGCAAGAGAAGCAGTTTACATTTATTTAAGTACGATGAACAGCCAAGCGCACACTGAACGTGAACGAGAGCGAGAGTACATGAGAATCATGAAACATATTATATTAGGTAAAACATAGTAACTTGATTGCGTATGTGTATATGTCTGTGTAAGTGTGTGTCTGGTGGACGATGACCGTGTGGAGATTGGGTAGATGAAGCTGAGCTGGTTGCTAGCTGATGATGATGATGACGAGTTGCTGCTGCTGTGGTGGTGATCATGCATATAATAATAATGCATTTCTAAACCGACATAACACTATATATGGGCATGCAATAATCATTTTATTTATCCTGAAGGGACATGCAAAGAGCTATAGTTGTCCAATTTATTACTAGACACATACGCAGTTATTTCATCCGGAACTTTCTGAAATCGTACAGGCAATTACCTTTTATATTACAATAACAGCGAGGTTTGTCGCAATATGGAAAGACAAAGGAGACACTTGATTTACGGCACGTTTCTATCAATAATTTTGTGTGTTTCTTTAGTATCCTCAATGACGTTCACTGAAACCCCAGTAAAATCTATTAATTTGTCAAACCAAAGCTTTTGTCTTGCTCACATAATTCGCAGTAACCAAAAGCAAGACAAATCCTATCACAATGGTTATCCGTTGAATAAGTTTGTACAAAATGGAAATAAAGCAGACTTTCCTGGAAAATTGTTTCTCTGGCTAATTTCCGACGTATATCATGCCCTTGAAGAATTTTACAATCCGTTTTTCCGCAGGCAATCTGTTGAAAAGTTAATGCTGACCTCGAAATATCGAAATAGTATATCCTCATGTCAGCTAATTGTAATAACTGACTCGTTGGTTGATATGAGCACATGGAGGTACAGGCTGGAGAGGGCAT
>JAHZMV010005460.1:0-10248 GCA_027743765.1 Coecobrya sp. COE2
ATTAGTGACAAATTTAAACTCTTTACTAAACTGCAACTGATAGAATATGCTTTCCTGGAAAATATACCCGCCGACCAAAATATTACATTTCCGCATATCACCAAAATAGTGGATTGGATTCATACGACAACGGAAACAGTCGTGTTTTTACCGATTACGCTGTCCTATATTGGACACATCTTAATATTAAACCAATCTACAAATTGGGATGAAAATATTCAGATGGTCATCAACCACACTAACCTTCTTCCAAATTTGCACACCCAAATAAATAAAGCTGCAATGGAATGGAGGACACGGCACAGTACACTCTCGTGGATAGATATCTTAAATCAAAAAACTGTAAGTCCCAGCTGGGAAAATATAATACCCACATGGGAAGAGGAACAGTTCAAGCAATATCTAACGGAATGTAACAAAATGGCTATGATATTACCAAGTCATCTGTGTCGTTCTATCTCAAAGCAACTAACAAAAAGGAACAACTCACTGATAATCGATATTGGAACTGAAACGTACACAAACCTAACATACCTTTTAAATTTAGTTGGTTACACGCCGCCGTTTGTATTGAAAAAAATACAAGGTGTTCATGCATCAGGATTATTTAATTGGTGGATAAAGTTTCTTGGGAAAGAGATATATACTGAGACACGACAGATTCCTGTCACAGCCCCAAATATGCGTGGAAATATACTGGTTATATTTTCGCTCCTTTTGGGCGGCCTAATAATATCAATTATATTATTAATGGTCGAAGTGAAAATGTCAGAATTCGCAGATGGGCTTGCTGTAATACAATATTTTTCTAGAGGGCTTAATATAGAACTTCGGAGAACTCTTCTGTTTGTTTGGGGCATTTTAAAGTCGAGAATCTGTCTAAAACTTGTTTATTTAATGGACAACCGTTCCTAAATTATATCAGACATGTTGGAATAATGATGGAAAGTTTCTTAAATCTTAATAGGTACTAATTGTCTCCATATAAATAGGTCTACAGGTTAACAAATATTCTTGACATCATGTACTGTTTTGACATTGACTAATTATCGACATATATTTCTGAGCTTCCATGTCAACATAATGTGACAAAAATTGCACACTGGTCTAATTAATGGAGTCTCTGATGCTTGACGTGACCATTAAAATATTTTGAAATCTATACAACTCGGTCGTTGTCCGTGGATTTGTCAAAATATTTATTTCCGGAATTTGTACACTTGTTTCAAAGGAAGCTTGGAGAAACGGAATATTAATTGCTTAGTACTAAGCGTTCTATAAAAATCGAAGCTTGTAATTTATTAACACCTTAAATTCAAAGAAGCCCTTAACAAAACGGTTAAACGGCTTAGAATAAATTTAACCACTACTAGCCAGCATAACATTATATTTCAACGATGTATACAAATTAATGGTTATATATAAACTATAAGTGTTTTTAACAATTTTCTGATAGCAGTCTGTTATGAGATGTAGGTTAACACTAAGAAGGTAAACCAACTTTAAATCACAGTATGGTTTCATGGTGGCTTGAATGGATATAGCTACCGTATTAAATCAATCGTATATGTTTAAACAGGTATATTAAATGAATGCCTCCATTCTTGTTCAATTCAAATAAAAGTAAGAGGAATGTTAATGAATCAAACTGTACAGTTTTTGTTTTACATAATTGCAAATATAACTGAATAAAATGTGTGATCAATTCAATTTCCAATCACCCAACGGTGTCCACATATTGTCTACTTGATATCTAATTTCCGACAGTAATATTTTTCGGCCGTTAGTTGCATTGGAGTTGGCCATCAGACGTGCTGACTTGCATTCTTATCTGTTTAACTTTATTGAACGGTGTTATCACACTTTTAAGATGTCATACAGCGGGAGTGATTTATTTATCAATTTTAACGAATTAAGCTCATTTAATGTTGCAGTTTATTGACATTCTATTTTAAATCATTGAGTGTTAATATTAGTAAACGAATTTTAGTTTACCTTAAATACTGCGCCGGTCATGCAATGCTGATTCAACTGTACAGTGCGGGTGATATATTTAAGATGAATAACAATAGTAAAAATTGTTCTTAAATTTTGCTAATTTAAGAAGCTCCTAACAATACCACATAAATTATAATTATTAGCCAGTATGGACATGGCATTATCAAACGATGTTAATTAGGCGCTGTCTAAATGCCACTGCTCATCGACGTCAATTCTTCATCTAAAATGACAATTGGACATCGGAAAGTTAGCATAACGATGGCAAATCGACATATCCTACAAGATATCGATTCGACCTTGTTTCAATGAAAAACTGTTTGTTTGGCAACTCAACTGATTGTATATTTAATGATTTCTGTACTGATACAAGAGTTTTTCTAGCAATTGGTTTCAGGGATAATACATTCGCATGTACGTTCCAATGATAATCAAGACAAGGAACTATAAGTATAATTAAATATCGTACTTCTTTATTGAGGAAAATATTTGTATATATATTAAGGTAAAGTATCATATTACACAATAAACAAAAAATATTTTAAGTAACAGAATCGGCATTTATATTTGTTGACAATATATGAAAATAAGTTTTATTAACTGCAAGTATTTAACATAATTATTATAAACCGATATCTTTAAAATCGACGTTTACAGTGCAGTGCAGTGCATGACGTTGTAAATAACATTTTCAATGTCTTGCTATTTAATTACTGCGCCTCATTAGGGTTGACCTAATTACTAATATATCATTTCTGTGGTAACGTAAAAGCCTTTTCATCAATAAACCGTAAACCCACCGTACAGTTCTGGAAAGTTCACGCTTTAGCTTATCTAGCAGATATTGAAGTAAATCAAGTGCTTCACGTATGTAATTCATACGTTTCTCAATACAGTATACAATAATTGCAATAGTGGTTCCAACTGACCAAAGAATAAAAATCACTAAAACGTTTCCACTCATGTTTGGTGCAACAAGTTCAGAATATAGCATATGCTCGTGTTTTCCTCCTCCAAGAAAATCAATCCACCAATTTATTAATCCAGAGGCATCCACGCCTCCCATTCGTTTTAGAATATAAGGCGGAGTGTATCCTCTTAAGCTTAAAAGATACGTTACGTTCGAATAAGTTTCTTTGCCAATGTCAACATTCAAATATTTTTTACTGGACGTAACATTACGAGCATATTAATGAGAAAGAAACTTTGGTAAAATCATTGATGTCTTCTTGCATTCTCCGAGATGTTTTTTCAAATCGTTTCCTTCCCAGTTTGGCACCAATATTTCTAGCTGCCTGGATACAATAGTGCTCCAAGACAGCGCACCGAGAATCGATATTGGCTTATCAATTATTCTCGTCAATTTTATTATAAAATTTTCCAACCCTAGGACGTATCCTGTATTATTATAAAGAAGTATTAAAATATCGCTTTGGTTTTCATTCTTGTGGCGAGTAATTAACACACCGATATATGATTGAGCTACGACTGAATTTGCCAACACAGTGGAAACCTCCTCTGGCTTTAGATGATTTGCAATTTTAAGGGTGAATCGGTAATAATCCATATCGGTTAATTTAGTGTAAAGTTTAAAATTGTCATTCATCAGCTCCTTAAGTGTTAAGTATGGTGTTACTTGTCGAGGGACGATCATTTTGTAAACGTTTGTGTTTTTATACGCATTACTTAGTACAATTCCCACCAGCATAAATGTAACCACAACCCATCTGATTCTCGTGGATTTTATTAACTGCTCTGGGAATGGGTCACCCTGTTCAACTAGCACCTCAATAAGAGGTAACAGTAAGTTTGCCATTTTAGTTTAGATATTTGTAGTGGTTTTAATTTGGTTTTGTATTCCCAACCAGATAAAAAATATTACAATAGTTAGCAAAGAAACTATGGCTACAGTCCAGATCCAAACATAGTCGTCAAACACATTATAAAATTCTTTAAACAGTAAGGCCGATACTCCTCGCTTTCCGCAGCTGACAAACCTTAGACTGCTAAGTGCACTGTTTAACGCAAATGGATAACCTAACATTGACTGGTTTGCATAGTGATATCCTAGAACCCATCCTCTACTAAAACGGCCAAACGATTCGAGTATATTTCCACTTCGCGCAGTACCACCTGTGCTACAAGACCTTACCTCTCTTGACATCCAAACAACTTCTTGACTGAAGTTACCCATTACTGCTCTAACCACATGAAAAAAGGCAAGTTGTAATATTTTGACATCAGACAATTGACGTTTAACAATAGATTTCAAAAAATAATGCCGCCTATATGAATACGATAGCTCACACTTTGACAAATAATCGTAAAACTTGTCCGGTTGGTTTGGTGTCCATTTAATATTATACCAGTTGAGTCGATCATTTGACAATGAGTGTCCCAATAAGGAAATATGTTCCATATTAATTTGTTTCCACTTGTCTATGTGAAACGCATCGTAAGTCGGACTGTCCGCTTCATAAATTGAAACCACATTTATCGCAATAATACGGAGAAATGCTATGCCAAGTTTTGATTTAGTTTTAGCGGTTTTACTCCTGTCAAAAAACAAGTCGGTTGATTCACTCTGTGAATCTTGGGGGTAACCATGTCTGTGCAATGATTAACTTAACGTCTTACAAATCGTTTAGCTGCTCCTATTACAAATAGTACAATTACAATTACAAAGTAACCAGGTTTGTAGTTTGTCCGAGGAATATTTTTCTTACATTACAAGAGAACAAAAATATGAGGTTGTGCTGGTATAATGACAGGAGTAAATATATTTGAAAGGCAGCACAATCAGCAATAAGTTGGAGGTTCTATTAAAGGTTTATCCGCTGTCATCTGATGTTGTAATGGAGATAATTAGCGAAATTATACATGCATACGAAAAGATGTACTGAAGAATTGACTTTTTTTAAGGATAATATAATTTTATATTATTAATTTACCTCAAAGTAGTAAACCAATCAGGAAGCAATTGCTTAATGACTTAGTAAGAATATGCATACCTGATTATTTTTAAGCACAAGATAGCGCAAATTATTAGAGATAGTAAATTACTCAGTATAAGTAGGAAGTAGGAGTGCTCACTCAAATTAATCAAAGCTTGCTTTATATTCAGGCTTTATTATTGATTTATTCAGCACGTGTAATAATTATGAATAATGGACACTTGGTTCCTGACATCTACCTGAAACTTATTGATCTTAAAACACCAGTTTTACTGTTCCTGTATAAAATTGATGACATATTTTTCCATCGCAGAAAGTTATTTGCTTGCTCCGACATTATTCACAAATTTGAAGATTCAGTTATTTAATCATTACCGAACCATACCGATATCCCACTCAAAAGTAATGATTTGCGCAATCTTGACCAGATCAAAACGCCCCTACTGAACGTATTTGGCACATTATATGAAGACAAATCAATACTTTTGCTACTGACTCAATACGGTTTAGTCATAACGTTGCAAGGGAATACAATATGTTAGTTTAGCTTGAATTTCATTGTAAAAGGGAAGTGTGTTAGCTAATGTTGAGTTAAGTTGGAATGGTTATTTTCTAAGATACACAATGCAGTTAGATCACGAAATCTGCGGCGTATAGGGACAATTAGTTCCGCTAAAGAATGCGTAACAGAGGAATCACAATCCTTCTCTAAAAATTTAAACAGAAGACAGAATAGTTTCTCGCCCATTTGAACACTTTATCAAATTCATTCCATATTTACACATCCTTGCATTGAAGAAACCAATAATATTGTTTTTGGAAGTGTGGATTATTTCAATTTTCAATAAAATAATGTCACGGGAAAAGTTTATGCTTGTAATCATAGGTTTAGCATGTATTCATGCTCTCAATTCTGAGAAGCGACAAGAATACTTCAATCATCTTGGTCGATCGTTAGAAAATTTGGATCAATCTTCACATAATAGTCAAATCGACAAAATTCCTCGGCGAATAGTCAGCCTAAACCAAATAATAGATCCACTATTATCCAGTAATACATTTATAGTTGTAACAAACTTTGAAGGTGTAGATATATCAGAGACTCAACACCCAATAATAATTCGACACCCAGAATCAATTCAACTTAATGACGTGAGACGGAAGCCAATAATTTATCATCCTAAAGGACTTACTACATGCAAAACATGCAATGTTACAAATATCCGTTGCTTAGCAACTAAATACTTCACAAAGTCGAATAGTAGTACTGTCCACGAGGATATTTGCCTGAAAATAAATTTTTTCAACATGTCAAGTAATACAAAACCATGGCGGGGATTAATAAACATTCGACTATTTCAGTCCTCACAACCAAAGTTGTATTCAATGATCGTTTTTAGATTCGAGAGTCATCCTATTATAGAATATGGTGACGTTCCGTCTATTCCTAGTTTTGACATTTTAATTTTAAGTGAGCTTCAGAAAATTTACAGTATAAGGAAACTAACTAACTGGGTGCAAGCAAACGCACCTGAAACAGCAAAGTATAATTTAGCTGTGCCAAAATATTGGCATGGTATCTTTCTCATTTTTAAGGTGTTTTCAGTTACATCGGAAGTAAAACAAATTTAGATGTTGAGATTTAGTACTGGGAATTCTGAGTTAACGAAAACAACAATCAGTTTTGACAAGTTCCTTGGCGGTAATTATACATATTTCGCATCACTATCATTTCGAAACTTCCCGTGGAACGGATTCTGGATAAGATATGCTAGCCATCCATATCCGAACAAATTAATTGCTGACCTTGCAGAACACATGAAATCATGTCCAAAATTTAGCAAATTCACCAGACATTTTCAGTTCATTTACATGAACGACAAGCAAAACCGGTACTTGCAAATACTTGGAGAACTATTTCTTGATATTATGGAAAACTACACGTATATAATAAGACATGACGAATTTTGCCACAACGGTAGGAAATTTGATGTTGATTCAAATTCCTTTACACTTACGACGTATACAACTTGGGAATCGAATATTGTGCCTGATGTCTTACCTCACATTACATATCAATTTAACATTCAAAATCCCTTAAGTAAATTACGATTTGTGACCTGTGGACAACGAGGAATTCAGGCCTTCCCGTTTCGCGAACTTGTGATAGCTTATGATACGTCCGTTTGGATTTCGATTATTCTGTTCGTGATTATTCTCGCCATCGGAATCTCCCTACCGGTGCATCATAACCACGCAAAATTTTCCTTTTGTCAATGGGTACGAAAATTGATGGACGGTGTTTTATATTTAAGCAAGGTACTAATCGAACAAGGTGATCCATTTCCTTCCCGATTGACAGAAGTTTTAACTTATCAGTGGCTAATTGCGGCATTCATGTTAGTTGGAATTGTTATTAGTAACGGGTATAAAAACACAAATATTTACAATATGATCACCCCAAGAAAGAAACTGTTTTATGAAACGGTGAAACAGCTGACAACAGATGGCTATTCTATTTACAGTAGAATCGATTTTCTCCAATTAAACTATTACGATTCAAATGACCAATCACGTTTCCACGATCTGCATATATACAGACACCGAATCGAAACTGATTTTGTGTTTACCGGGTGGTATGGGACTAGAAGTGTTGAAGCTGAAACGGAATTGTCAATCATGCGAAAGAAATACGGTGCAAAACTAAATCGTTCCACAGAAGCGGAATTTTTATTAAATTTAACCAAACAATCAAATTTTCATCCATACGTACCCATTCAAATTAAAAACTTTACTGACGCAATACTGCCTCTAATGAAAGCAGGAGAAATGAAGTCTCCAGGACCACTGATAATTGGCTCGCGTTCAGTTTTCAAATCGGTACTGAGAAACGTATTTCCAGACAGGGAGAAAAGATGGTTTATTTCTGATTTAATATCGTGTAAAAAAATTGCCGTGATTTTGCCAGATTATCAATGCAACGAGTTGGCCAAACGAGCTCAATCTGTCGGAAATGTGTACGTGTCAATTAGTACAGATGTATTTGCAAATACTAGTATTGTATTTTATATGAAATTTGTTGGTCCTGATTATCCCCACCGTCGTCTAAAATATCTCAAAGGTTCCGGAATAATGGAATGGCTACCAAATATAATTGTCAGCGGTCCCCAGTTTAAACAAGAAGATTCTACAACTCCACACAGGGCTTCACTGAAAGGCAATATTGTCGTCATATTTGCACTAGTGATCGTAGGAAATATTGTTGCAATGACCACATTTTTAATAGAAATCAGGTTGGCAATTTGGGTATGTACAGTTTTTCTGTGTAAAATGCTGACAAGAATAATTGTTGGAAATTTTACACATGTGTGTGATTTACTTGGATTTCTGAAAACACGACATCTTCATCGTGTAGAAAAGCAATGCAGACCTAAATTTATTGAAGTGAAATCACAGTTTGATGGTAATACCTGCTGATTGAAAGAAGTCAACTTGAATAATGTAAAGTAGCCATATTTATTGCTCCATATAGTGAAATGCTCCTCACATTTTTGAAAAGCTTGTTCCTTTAAAATTAATCTAATTACGATAGTAATTACGTAATTGACAGAGAAAGTTATTGGCTATGGTTTAACTCAGTTTGAATAATTTTTCTAGCTAAATGAATTTATTTGTAACACGGTTATAGGCGAGATGATGCTCAAAGACGTCACCCTTGTGATGAGGATTTCAAAGTTGTACATTTAGAAATATAATAGAAATAAATTTATAATATAAGCAAGGTAAAGAGTGTTCCTTATTCGTTAGATATAGTTTTTACGAAACTTTCTGGTCTAGATACAATTGAGTGAAGTTTTATAAATTGTTAGCTTTTACAGAGATCGGGTATTAGATACTCTAATTTTAGCTAAACATTTTGATATTCATTACATTTATGAATTAATTTTTTAAATTTCAAAGTAAGAAAAAAATAACTTGGTAAATTACAAATGCTTTAAAAAATTATTCACTTTATGTAATTGTGTGCTCGTATTATTAGTGATATATGAGAGCATAATTTTTGAAAACAAAGTAACTATCTGCAAAGGGGAGTAATAAACATAAAAGTTTCACTTTGATTTTTTATTCATCAAATATTGGATTTTTATCTGATGTGATATTTACAATCAAGAATAAGATTTAAATTATATTGTATATTTTCATTCTAACACAAACCTTTGATTTCACATTGACACTAATATTGTCCTTTCCATTACCGCTGGCAGTGCTCACTGTTTTAAAACTCAAGAGTCTCACAGAGAGTTTATTTAGTTTTAGCAAATTTTGTTTAATTATTCCAGCCGTTGTTGACAAAATACTGTTTATTTAATTAGATACAGGCATTTTTTTACCAGAAACATTTTTTCAATTTGGTCAACGAATTCATCTGTGGCTGAGATCCTCACTTGAGTTAAGGAATATCATGAGGCCATATGTCAGGTGGGCTGTTTATTTTTTAATGGTTTCAGATTTTACATAATGATTATATATGCTTTTATTGTGTAAATTTTTCAGATCTCTAACAATGGGACTATGACAGCGACAGATTCATTCTCCAAGGCAGGCGAAAAATTAACACGTTCAATCGATCCTTTCACACAAATCAAAATAATAAAAAGCTAGCTCGTGTGCTAACAACCACTAAGTGTGTACTAGAGGATGATGCCAAAAACGGTGTATAACAGTTTGTTCATAAGTGTCCTGATATGGCATGCAAGGGCCCCTACCTTTTTGTTTTTATTTCGAGTGCAAAAATGGCAAATGAGGCATTAGTCGCGAGGATTAAAACATCCGTTCAAATACGGCCAATAAAACCCTGATGACTTCATCTGTTGCTGCACTTGTTTGTATTATTGTTGGAGGCAGATGTCTGATTGGATTTTGGAGAGAAGTACGAGACACCAAAGAATTCTCAACGACCTTAGTGAATTCAAAGAATATATTAGGGAAGATGCGGAAAAACTTTCCCTTGACATTAATAAGCTGGTGGAAGAAATGAGTAAATCAAATTTTGAACACATGACTGGAGAGGAGAAATATTGGTTTTATTCAAGAAAATTGGATTTAATTCGGAAAAAGATTGATACTGCTTTCACCAGCATTGGTATCTTTTAGTTTAAAATAATTCCTCATTTTTTTATTATTACTGTCCGATTTATTCAATTTTTACGTCATTTTGAACACAACATTGCTAGTTAACATCTTGTACTTACACAAGTTCTTCGGTTAACCGCTAATAAAACAAAATAAATGTTAT
>JAHZMV010005461.1:0-20914 GCA_027743765.1 Coecobrya sp. COE2
TTTTTTTTTGCAAAGATCACCTCTCATGCTTGTGTAGTATATGATGTTTCACTTCTTTAAACGCTGATATGAAGTGAAATACAAAATCTCATATTGCACTCCTTGCACTCTTGTATAGTTAGTCTGGTGCTAAGACTATTTTCATTATTATTTATTATTAGTGTAGTTTCCATCACAAAGATCAGTTATATAGCACTAATCGTTATACTAAAAGGTTTAAAGATTTAAGAGGCTGTACACACAGTTGTGAGCATACATACTATGTGTATGTATATATATGTGTTGTGTGAGTTAAGCAAGAATAATTGTGAAAATGTGAACAATTAGTGATAGCACAACTCTATAAATAACAATAATACTAGAGCTAGTAACAGAAGGAGTCACATAGATTAGAGTAGGAAATATCAAAAGTTATTATTCCACATAAAGGTAAATCTTTGCCATGTATATATGGTATATAATGGAGTAGTTAATTATTAATAGAAAGTTAGGCTGTTACATTTAAAAAGCCAAAAAATAAGTATTTTTGTTGATGAGAATATTTTTATTTAAAATATTTAAGTTTTTTGGCGAGGGCTCCGAAAGTTTGAAACAAGGTGGGAGAGAGAGATTTGTGGAAACACTTCCAAAATGATTTGCTTAAAGCGTTGCTGAGCAATCACTATAAAAAATATACTCCAAACGGACGTGTGTGAGCGTGATAAGAAGAATGCAGGTTCGTTAAGATGAAAAATACTGAAAGACGTGAATCCGAAAAATTGTTCCGTTGCCAACAAAATACTCAATTGATCAGGAATTTTCCGGCGTGTTACACGGTTGAGGATTAAATGTATGTCGTTGGGTTACTTTCTTCTCAGCAACAGCAGCAGCAACTGGATTATAGAGGAAAAATCATCTTATCATCAGTAACTCCAGAGTAGAGAATGTGTCACCGCGTTAAAAAACTCATCTTGTTGCACACTCTACATTTAAAGTTGTTTTTGTAGAGTTATCGAGAGTTAATTATGTAACAGACACACGGCACGTGTGTGGGTGAATGTCTAGTGACTTTGGCTGGGTGATTTTTTTTTTCAGTTGAACATGCAATTTATATAGTGGAGTAGTTCACAGGGAACCCATTTTGAAATCTTGTAGCACGTTGAACATTAAATAAATAACGTCGTTTGTGACTCGTGTAGTATATCCAGAAGAAGGGACTGTGTTGGTTACTGAAATTGGCAAAAAGGACAAAGAATTAAGGATCTGATTGTTGAGACGTCCATGAAGAGTTAGGTATGTGTGTAGAGTATATTCACTTTAATTGCATTTGTACCTAATGGATTTCAGGTACCATAGCAAAGTCACTAATATTTTTAGACATCAATATAAGTAGAAATTAGTTTAATATGTCATATGTTCATTATTTCATTACCATGAATGGCGATCGTGATAAGCGTTAACATTTGTTTTGTAGTAAACCATGACTCAATTCTAGTTTTATGGTGATTGAAGGAAGAATAGGATTAAGCCCTGAATATTAGCCCATTCCTTAAGCTACAGTTGACAGTTAACTTATCATGTATTTTTCAACAGCAATACAACATGTCCTTGTTGCAATATGATTGTTGTAACATGTGTATTGACTAAATGGAAATGTAATTGTTTTCGACATTTTAATATTGGCAGACTGTATTGTGCAAACATAATAAAAAGAATATGGCAATAATAGTTTTGTACAATATTTTAACTGTTTGTCAGGAAATGACACAGAAATAGATTCATTACTAATCCTACTTCCAATTTCTTATACATATTGTTAGAAATTTTCAATACTGACGAATGTTCGTTCAAATTATCTCAAAAACATTTAGGTATAATTTTTCAATGAATATCCAAATCTCACTCCTTTTTGGAATCCCTTCTGTTCCAATATACATTTATTTGTAGCCAAACAAGATCAAAGTCGAGAACTGAAATAGTATTTAAACTTGGAATTAGAAACATGATATGGGCGTACTGAAAATGTCCAACAGTTCATTTACCATACTTTGCACTTATGCTATCAGAAATTTTAGGTATTCATTCCGTTTGAATGTTATGCAGTATATTATAATATTGCAATATGGCTTAAATTAAACTGATAGGATCAATAGAAAATTCTGCAATTTAATATCTCAAAAACGGTTAAATACTATTATATAAATACAACTATGAAATTGGGAGATTACAGGACTTTACGTATTTATTAAATGGAAAACTTTAACTTACTTTTGAAAACAAAACCTATAGATGAACTAATGAACTCTAACATTATCGTCTTATATTCTAAATGTGCAATAGTAATAGGGAAGAGGATCAAATAGGATTACAGTGGTATAAAAAGCTTAAAGACTTAAGAGAATATTGATGTCTAACTAACTTGGCTAGCACACAAAATTAAATACCTACAGTTTCCATTGGCCTGATTGCCATGTCACCAAGCATCCCAATTGCGCAGCTTAATCTTCGTCGACGTATGATATTTAGGTAATTATTCTTTTAAACAAACAGGCTATTGTATTCAGGTTGCCGTCAATAGGTTCCTTCTATGAATTCTGGGAGGTTTTAATTTTACATTAATTAAACAAAGGATAAAACCCATAAAATTTGTCGACTGTTTAAATGTTCACAGCGCATACTAGATTCATAAATTTGGACATATCAATTCATTTAATAATAATTGAAGTGGTCTTTCTGTATATCTATGTATCATTTTAAATAATTGACAATTGCACCCTTTTCTAATTTGATCTTCGTATGCTCAATAATATGAAAATGTAAATGAAAAAAATCGGACTTTATTTTTTCGCAGGTCTAAATTGGGACTAAAGTGATGGTTTTCTTTCACATGAAGTAACGAACCACTAAAAATCTGATGCTGGAACATAACTTCCAAATGCAAGACTTTCTTTTTACCGACAACTCAATGTTGACAGTGAAGCCATTATCTGTTTCATGCAGTCTTCAGAATGCCAGAATGTGGTGTTGGATGATTCTATTTTCATGTTTCCAGTGTCAATAGAAGTCTTCAAAGCCCCTTAAATGACGTAAGATTTCAAACTATGTCCAGTTTTTGCAATATTTATTTTAAATGTATACATGGTATGTGCATAATTTAGCGTTATTCAAGATTCAAGAGGCAATAGCATTTAAATATTTTTGAATATTTATTTCGTTCATTTTAATAATACAATTTTTATACAAATTCTCGATGAGTTTTAGCATTTTTTGTATTCATGGTTAAAGTAGATGGATTGAATAAAATGAAATTAATAAATCGCTTTCGATTACGATTACAGGATGTAATGAGTCAGACCGGACATTCTAGTGTAGATATCTTGCTTGTTATGCCGATTGTCGGCAACATAAAATGATAATTGACAATTATTCTTTATTTGCGGTTTCTTGCACCATTCACTCATCTCATGCAATTTGCAATATTCAGGACATTAAGCGGTAATAGTTTAATGTGATGATTCACTCTCAAATGTAAATTGTTTATGTGATCAGTACTTTCCTCCCAGCTAGTATCTATCAGCAGTAATTAGGCATTAGTTGAAATCATAATTAGACTATGATCCACTTTTGAGTATGCATTATATTTGCAGTTATATGTAGATTTATGTTTATCGAGTGCATGCAGAATCGTTTTTCTCAAGGATCAATCCACAAATAGCAACACGTTAAAGATAATATGGTTTTATGATGGTTGTTGGTTATTGACTTGTTACAATTTATATGTTTATTTTTATGTACTTTACAGGTTTAACTTAGAAAAGTGCTGTTCACGTATCAAGTATTATAGTTTTTAACGCCTCGTCATCCGAACTTCTTCGGAAGATCTTGTAGTTTCAATGGCGAGTTTCCTCCATGAACTATATGCAGACATAATCTGGGGCATGTGTTCCTCTAATTGTTCAGGCCATGGTGATTGCCTAAATGGCACTTGTTTCTGCGAGGTAAACAAATATTTATTTATGATTCAAGTCATCAGAAAATCATTTGACTCTAAATATTTTTTTAATTATATTTATTTTCTTGAATTATCCAAAAATAGATCCAATTTTCTGGAGAGGAGTGTGGTGGGGTCAACATGAACTACCATATTGGCCTAGCATCAGTTTATTTATTAGTCGCTTTCGTGTCATTATGTCAGCTAACGATAGCTGTCACGATGTCATGCCGCCAAGTCAGCAAAGGCAATCGAATACGGGAAGCGTTTAGTCCTACCACGCCCAAAGTGATATATGCAATAATTTTTTTGGCAGCGTCAATTAGAGCAGCCTATTTTGCCGTTTCGGTAAGTATTTAATTTTTTGCACAATTAGCAATGTATTTAAATTGAAAGCATAAATTAATTGGTAATATTTTATTCATGAATTCGGGTTTAAATTTTTGTTTTTAGACGACGGTTGCATCCGATTGGCTACTAAGTCTTCTGAGTGCATACTATCCTCTTCTTCTAACGGGGTCCTCCTTGATCGTATGCTTTTGGGCCGAGGTAATTAAGATAGTTTTATTGAATTTTATGTAATATAAATTGTTATGCAAATTCAAATGCCTAAATCGTATTTTCTCCTATTTCACAGGTATTCCATCTTCGGAACGTATGTTTTGAATCTCATCGATTTCTTTCCAAGTCATTTCTTGGATTTCTCGCTTTTAATGTAATAACGTATTCGATTTTACTGGCACAACTCCTACTAGTATTAGCTAATACCAATGAAACTGAAAAAGTAAGTAATTAAATTGATACAATTACATATTCCTTATTTGCGTAATCGTTTGGGGTTTCTAATTCATATGAACTTTTATTGATTTACAGGGTAGAAAACGCGATAAAAGTCGATAGTGTTCATTTGCATGTGATTGAAGTGAAAAAATTCATTCCCATTTCATTCTCAAATCTCCAACTTTAAATACCTTACATATCCAGTTTAACTGGAGACACTTTGAAATTGCGTTGAACATTTATTTTTAAACCTACCTACCTAAACGTTAACAATGTCCATGAGTGAATTAATTTACTAATAAAATTGTGTTTGTGCGGATTTCCTGTGTGACCCTACAGATTCGTGGTGGATTTTTACTCCTTAGTCCGAGCAGAACGCTTGGACCTTCCGCATCTAATAAAGCTGACACTATGGCACTTGTTGGAGGGAAACAGGCATGGCGTTTATATTAATCCGTGTTAAAATTTTAATTGCTATTGGTTTCTTGTTGCCGTTAATGCGTTAAAATACATTTGTATGTTTTTTTCTTGCCAATTGTAATATTATTTAAATATTTTAGATTAACGATTCTAAACAACCGGTGGATGTATCACAGCTAAACCAGTCGAGATTGGGTCTTATTTCACAAGCCTCCATGTTACTGGTTACTGTTTTGTTCATTTTGTCGGATATTTTGGGAGAGTTTTGGAAGGATAAGTATGTGACTAATTGTGACCAATAATTATAGTGAAATGTCTTTGTTTGATCGATCAACTACAATTTTCGAATTTTCTTACGTTTCAGGGTTCCAGTAGAAGGAAGAAACTACCATGATATCATTTTTCGTGCGGTTGAAATCGGGGTGGCATTATGGTTCCCATGTTGCTTGTGGAATGTAAACAGACCGGATCAACTGTGGATTTTGAACCCCAAGAAAATCCTCAAAACTCCAACAAAAACCACTCCGGATACTCAAGGTGTGTTTTGCGTAATTTAATTAACTTTTGAATGAAATTGTTTAAGTGTTAAACTAAATATATAAATTTTCCTATGTCCTATCAGAGAAATATAGTCTGTCTGATAACGTTGGCTGTTACTTCTGCTACGACCCAGAACGTAAGGATGCTGGCCCACTCATTCAACCATGCGAGTGTCGAGGCGACGTTGCAACGGTTCATCATGAATGTCTTCGCCGATGGCTGCTTCAGGTATTACTATAATTATTTCTTAGAATTTCTTTGTTGTCATTCTTTTGAAGTTTTTGTAAAGACCTTAATACTAAAATACTTTATTCATCAATTTTGTAGCGTGCTGCTGTGAATGGGCCTGCATGTTGTTCCGTATGCAAAACTCCGTATAAACTGGAAAGAGAAAAGCCTCTCTCTTGGTCAGCTTGTACTGAAGTTTCCGCTGCACATTGGTTACGATTTTCTCTCATGATTGCCGCAATTTCCGGGATTTTCATGTCAACCTGGGCATTATGTCATATTTTGCCCTCTCCACCGTATCGAATACTCGTTGTTGTTTTTGGTATTATTGGCACATACGTTATATTGAAGTAAGTTTCTAAGAATTTTACTTATGACAAAACTGCAAATAATGATTTCCAATTAGAACTATATTCCTAAATTATATTGTTATTTGTCTTTTTTATAGATTCCTTGGTCAGAACACGTTCTCTGCATATCAACAGGCCAAAGTTTCATCTGTGAAAATCATCTCAAGAACTACGGAATCGTTAGTGCCAGAAACGAAGATTTAGATTTGAATAGTCTTCTTGTACATTGAATATCTATAATAGTACCTTTTGTGATATAATGTGTTTTCGGTACCACAAGTCCTATTTTAGTCGATTAATAGCTTTACTTCCGTTGGTTAATCTAGACTCTAGAATGCCAATAAAAAATCTACTGATTAGCTTGAATCTTCATCCGCCTTTAGTCAATTACACATTAAATTATACTTGTTCGCAGTGGTATGTATAGTAATATTTTACAGAAATAGCTATAATATACAGATTGACGTGTACGTTTGTAGGTGCAGGCCGAGTTTTCGTCGTTTGTAGGTATTTATGAAACTTTATAAATTCTCTCAAGTAAAAATTACACAGTATTCAATTCTTGTCGATAGCTTAAACGCTACGCATAATATAAATACATAATATACCATGTATTCTACAATACAAACATATATATTCGTTTGAATTGATTTAATTTTTTTAAATTGAAGCAATGCTAGTGAGCCTTACAGACAGAATTTTAGCACAAGCTATTATAATATTTAAAAAAACAATCTATGCTAATATAACTATGCTTTTGATTTAAAACTCAATTATTTTTGGTGCACTATGGTTAACGCCGCAGCAATAACGTTGTTTTCAGAGATGTAATTTAGCGATAAATAGTTACATTTACTCTTAACAGCATTTCTTATATAACGCAGTTCGGATAGAGTTCGGATTTGTTTCTACGTAAAAAATAGTTTATATTGACAGTGCGTTCCTCGTTCAGCGTACACAAGTTAGATTAAAACAGACGAACCGCTTTTTTGGAATTATGCCTCCGATTATTAGTTTGTAAGTTTAGTAATAAGTATATACAATAAGGTTTTAACGCTCTATTCTCAGCACATTTAAGGCATTACTGTTATTAACGGTGTTGATATAGTCTCTAGAGATCCATTATGCAATTTGTGCAAAAATACGAACAATGCAATAAGTATATAGATACTTATACAACTCGTGGTTATTATTCATTATTTTAAGCTAAATAAAAAAATGCTACCGTTTCTTTTCAATAACAGGCTTCACGCTGATATTATTACTTGTTGTTGATTTTTGTTACAAAACTGTTAATTTATGAAACTATGGTATGTTCAATTTTTAAGACCGGGTTTCTCAATGTAGCGCATAGTTCCTTGCAGCGTTATCTACAATAAAAGTTACTTTGTGGAAACTTCCATGCTTAAATTATGTGCTCTGTCTGCTGTTTAATTTAATCATTTTCATCATTCCAACTACTCTAACTGAGAACGAAATGAAAAACCATGTATGTGTGTATTCCATTTTGCCATTACTTTATTCTGGAAGAAAGGTTGAAAGAAAAGGTGTATAATGTTTCTAATGGGAATGTGTGATGGAATCCACCTTTATTGATTTTCGTATTTCTTCAACATTTAGTAAACTAAAGGTACAAAGTTATATAGGAAATGAGTATGTGCAACAAGCGTCACAGTGAACACAAAAGATTTTTTTCCATAATTACAAATGTTTATATATTCTTTGAACAAATATTTTATATAAGAGATTTTCAAGTTGATTGAAAAAGAATTGCAGCTTGCGATTTAAACAATATTTCTTAATTTCCGAGCGCTTCTAAAGGGAATTGTAGTAAATAGCTAAACATACTGAACTAATCTATTCAAATCGGATTAGATTTCCTTGTCTGTTCCGCTTCTTTTGACATTCCTGCAGTTTACGACACCAAACTAAGGAGCGAGGCGTGCTTCCACTTCTGAACTTGTACATAGTACCTGTAAAAACAACGTAAAACATATAATTAACATAAATAATCAAATTATTTTACACCAGTTAGTCTCTGGAAGGTAATTATATAACGTACCAGTGTTTGGATCGGCTAGATGGAACGAGTCTGGATGTAACGGGTCGTCTCCCATTTGCACCAGCCATCCAAGGATCGATTTCATTTTACAAGGCTCCATCTTAAAATCTGATCTGTCCGTTCTGCAACAACACATTTAAAATGTTAAATGAAGCCAGATAATAAATTAAATGACATAATATGGTTGGTTATACTTACCCAGTCAACGACTTTGATGAGTAATACAAAAGAACTGGTCCCCATAACTGAATCCAATAACGCTGCCAGGCTGCCATTGGAGGCTTCTTCCCATTTTTCAAGAGCGTTTTTCGTCGTAAGCAGCCTTCCAGTGTAATTTCGGCCCCACTATTATCGTCATTTGTGGACGGAAGTTGTGCAATGTTAAGAGTGACCTCCTCAATCTTTTCTTGAAGTGAGTCATCAATGAGATTTCTGATACTTTCGGAACTGGAGGATTCAGGTCCACTATTTATATTTGCAAGTTTTGACCTAGCAAATTATAAAAAAAAACGTCTGGATTATAATAGCGCTCAGAGATGTAATAAATTTCGGTGAATAATTGTATTAAACTTGTATCTTAAAACTCACCCGTTACCCCAACTACTATTTTTCTTATGACCTGGGATAAACTTTTGAGGAGACTGATTGGAAGATGGTGGTTCTAGTTGCAATGATTTCTTAAAATTATCGTCTTCTACAAACTTTAGAAGCTCATCAATGTATCGAACAGAAAGAAGTTGTGACTTGAGAGGATAATCTTTGGGAAGGTGCGTGTAATTTGATTCAGATTGATACATAGTTAAAATTCGGAAGATATTGTTAGCAGCTGCATTTTCTCTCAACCCACATGAAGGATTGGCCATACTTAAATACACCAAGTCGGTCAAATATACTCCTGCAATTACAAGAAAATATAATGTACCCGTTAATAACTGTTTGGTATGCTATTGAAAATGTAACGTGACAATTAGAATGGGTGACCATAGCTTACCTATGTATGGAACACACGGAAGTTTCAATGAGTCCATTATCTCTCGCAGTTTGGACCAGTTGTCTTTGTCAGAGAATATATCAGCAAAACGATCAATTGCTTGTCTATCCTTTTTTGGCACATATGACCACGTAACCTCCAGTCTACATGATAAACACCAAAATTAATTATAATTGACATCAACTGACTAATTCATTATGATTGATATTTGTTCCAGAGACACGCAGATGTCAAGGGTCATTACCTGTATATCGAGGCGCTTCTCAAGGCAGAAATTACAGCAAAGAGAGAGTGAAGATTGTTTAAGTCATGAAGGCGTTTGCATACTCGTACAAAGTAAGAAATTACTTCAGCTCTTGCTTTCGTACTTTCATGATTCAGGATTTCCTCAATTATCCAATAACTAACCTGAAAATGTCATCAATAAATAATTACAGTCAACAACTGCCAAAATGAATGAATGTGTGGGGTAAACATTTATTTATTAATAGTAGGTTGCTTACATGATTAAAGCGTCGAGTGTAAGCTACCACGTTTGGAGCAACTTGATTCTTTTCTTTCTTTATCCATCCGCAGCTTATCAACTCCTCTAGGTCGATTTTGACAAAGAGTTCGTGGTCAATGAGAGTAAATTGTGCGGCGACTTCCTCCGGTGGTACACGCATAACTTCGAAAACGTGTGAAATTGTGTGTCTCCCAGAACGTGGTAAAGAACTGTAATTATCAATATGATAATTTTATAAGTTTTAATCCAAATTAACTGAGTGTTCTGGTATCAAATAAATAACCATACTCAATGAAAAACTTACTTTGTGCTGAAGATACTTTTTGACAGTCGAGGACGTTCACGATTGCTGTGACGTGTATCAAAACAAGACATTTTCCTCAAGGTTTTGCTCTGTAAGATGAAATTGTAATTAATTCACATTAATAAAAATCCAATAACTTTTTGTACTTCATGTTTACTACTACGCATATATGACGCAAAACCACAAGCCAGCACAATGTGATATGTAGGTAATGTGTCGTTATAATGCAAGCTTTGCAGTATTCGTTAATGTTATTATAATTACTATATTGGTCAACATTTTCTAAATAATGTCATTTCGGCCTCGTTAAATTAGTATTGCAACACGACATATCTTTGTATCATCAATTTTAATGTAATAAAGAAATCAAGAATAACTGCTTGCTTGAGTGTATGGGGCGAATTGAACCTTTACACTTTGGTCAATGTTTTTTACATGAAATGCTTTTTATTACAAAACGGTCGTTTCCATGAATATTTAAAAAATAAACTAACTGCCTTTAATGGAATTAAAGAGACTTCCTACCTCAATTTAAATAATATATAGCTATACTTGTTAGTATTTTACCTAATTCCATTACAGCTTTTACAGCCACAAATCAATGGTCAGAGAAAACAAAGTAAATAAAATATTTAAATGAAAACTGAATAATTTATGTAAACTGTAACCGGAGTTATCAAAAGAGTGACTGAACAAGTTATAATGATAAACCAACAAAACGACTATCTACCAAGTCACAAGTTATTTACCAGCCAAGGAAGATTGTAAACCGATAAATTGGCAACCTTGTGCACTATTTACGTAATGCTTCTTGCCGATCCTACTACACTCATTCTAATAAACTCTTAGTCTATATTTGTCAAGAGAGAAAAGACGCTGCTGGTTAAAAAAACTTACGTAGTGGTGGGTTGACTCCCGAGGTATTTCGCAGTATCTCGCTGATGACGACATTTTTCTTCTTCTTCGAGCGTATTTCGGTATCACGATAATCACGAGTAAAATAGTTTAAACCGCACACTTTCTATTAAACCTATGCGGATATTCTTAGTAAACCTCACAAACAAAAGAGACAATGTCCTTTGTAAATAGTGACGATATTGAAATTACTTAACACTTAGCTTTGCAAAAATTGCATAATAACAATCATGTATAACGTTCTACTTTGGTAATTGCTTTTTTAGCAACGTGGAAAAGAATGAAAGTTCTTTAAATACTGAACACAACTTTGTACAGCATTAAGTTTAAAAAAATGCTGCACACGTTTATTATTATTTTGTAGTAATACTTCCGTTTCCTGTCCAATTCCACATCCGATCAAGCCCCTGGCCAGCTATATAGTTTACGTTACGTATTTTCTAGGAAAGAAGGCTAGGTCGGTCCGTCGGTAATGTAGGTACCTAGAGAGAGATGCTCCAATTCCAACGTCTTCAGTTCTGTTGCTGGTTTTTTTCCTTGATGCTCAAATCAGACCCGGAACTCTCGGTGCGGCAAGCGTTTAATGCAAAATGTGTAACGTTCGGTCCAGAGATGAAGTTTTAGTAATTAAAGCTGGAAACGGTGATGAAGATCAAAAATGATGATGATTTTTCTTATTATATTTGGTTATCCTTGACATTCAAAGCTCCAAAACATGTGTGTGTGTCTTATCCTCTTGTGTCATGGAAAGGCTCTTGTTGCGCTTTTAACGGTTAAGCCAGTTTGTGGAGGATATAGGTGGTTCGGTTTCAACAGTCTGCGAGAAAAACACAAGGACAGAGAGAAAGTTTATAAATAAAACTTAGAGATACAACTTATTCTACATCTTTATCAATAACAAACAACAATACGTCATGTTTCCCATCCGATGTCACGGAGAGAATATGCATAAAATTTTGAAAGACCATGGTGGTGGAAATCGGTTTATCTTATTAGCTTATTAGGAGCATTGAGAAGACTTTTTTTTTAAACTAGCAAAAATATTATGTTGTAAATTGCACTATTCTTATAATTGTAAACATGTAATGTGTGGGTATGTTTAGAAAAAAAATTATTCTCCTGGTGTGCGTCTTGCTTCATGTTTTCATGCTTTTCCCATAACACGCCACCAATGCCAACACGGGAACGTTTATATGTTTATTTGCTGAAGGCGAAAATTTTCAACAGATACTATAAAAACTTGGCATGTTTGTCTGTCCAACTTCCGGTTATGTACTTACGAACATTAAATTATTCAATTAGATCTCAAAAGCTCTTGGATGAATACAGGAAACCCTATATACCTAAGTATATTGAGTCTATTTTCTTCTAACAGCTTTTTCTTTGAAAAATTACTTAACAGCAACGCAATGGTCATTCTCATAATTTAACAATGGGAAACGCTTGACCTTAGTCATTTTCAGCAACTTTAGTTTAAATCGCGTTTTTGAGCCGTGTTTATTTTCAATTGGAGTGGGGCCAAAAGCCTGACAATGAGAAATGATGGCATGGAAAAAAAATAAGTTGAAAGTGCATGAAATAAAAGGAGAGCAGTCAGTATACGTCTTTACAAAGCTAATCTATTTTGAAGCCAGCGTTAAATCTTGTATCTTGACACTCACCTTTACATGTATTCCCTCTTCTTGTTGTACAAATCTACGTACTCAAGTTACTCGTACGTAAGTAAGTTGAAAGGCGTTTCAAGTGGAAAGGATTCTTGATTCACCAAATAAGCTGTTCAAAATTGATCTCCGATAAAAAAAAGGTTGAAAATTTTTGCGTGGAGATCCCGAAGTAGACGATATAATAATAATCTTAAGATTTTTATAACGGAAATCGTTGTCACTATAACTATTTTGCTTTATGAAATATTTATGTTTTATACAATATTTCGTTTATTTGCCACGAACAATACTTATCGGGTAATTTAGTAAGAGTTTCTTAAAGATAATGCTCTTAGGAAGACTAGATGCATTGAAAGTGCTGTTTTTGCTGATGTTATCCTAAAAATTATTTTTTTATAAATGTATACAATGCTCTATATTTAAAGTACTATTATATATAGTAGAGTTGACAGTATACGAATTTTTTTTACCTTTTGCAAATCTTTTAGAGCTTTTTTTATCTGAGCTATATAATTGTTTGGTATTATACAATAAATTACATATACATCATGGTTTTACAAAGACGCGTGAAAGTAGAGAGCGTTTTTAGTCCGAAATATATACGGTATCACAAAATCAGAACAAATTATGTATTCATAAATATTCCTATTCTAGATAATAATCATAATAATAATGACAAATGTGCATCAGTTGATTTCTATTTATAGTTTAACAAGTCTACACGCAATAATTGTTGCTGAATTATATAAGTTGGTTAGTTTCTAAATTTGTATATTTGAACGTATATTTCGCACAACCTGACTTCCTTTTATATGCGAGTTGATCAATGAAAATCCTACGAATTTGTATTAGTTAATGTGTGAGAAAAGTTTTTGTATTGATTACTCTTTACAATTAGTATACAGTAAGCCACTGCGTGTGTGTATGTGTAGTAATTTTTTTGGAATTATTAAAACTAGCATAACAGCCTTGTCGATAGCCGTAAGCTCATATATGTGGAGTTTACAAAGTTACAAATTTTGGACAATATTTAACGTATTCATCAAATTTACAATTTAATGTGAGTCTACTGTCAGTATTTAATAGTATACTATAGTATTTTGGAGGACAATTTAAACGTATATTATATACTTGCAATTTACATTATTTCAAAGAGATTATTATGAAAATTATGCAATTTCTCTCATAAACCGCTAACTGAGAAGCTAGTCAACTTTTACTTTCATTACAGTTTACATTGCACCTAGATAGTTGCATAGATTGGAATGATATTCAACAGGGACAAATATATTAGGGGATTTTTTTAGTTATAAGTGTTCCGTTAGCACACTTTCCACTAATCAGAATTCCTATTTGGCCGGGTGTAATACTTTAAGTCTGTTGTAGTTGCAATCCTGTACTCCTCCGTTGTCAATATTTCTAGTCCAAGTCTAGGTTGCAGTAGAATGAACCAAACTATGATTCATTGTTGCACGTGATGATGCATTGCAATTAGTATTGATTTGCTCTATAATCTTTGCAAACACGTTTCTTGTTACGCTCACTCAAATACAGTCACAGCCACAAAAAAATAGTCTTAATCAAAATTTCACACTTGTATCAAACATTTCTTTTAGACCGACCATCAAACCACCCACGCACGTTTTTATAAAAAATGTCTATATATTAGCTAATTGCACATGGATTAAATTTTCACTATAACCTTTCTTTTTTAAAGTTTACAAACACAACCCTGACGAACCGAAAAATCTATAAACTGATGAGAATTTTGTTTAAAGTGAGACTAAACTGTGTGATTATAAAGCTACAGCATTGCACGTTAAAGAAAGTCAACTAATTTTTACAGGACGTGGTGACACAAGAGTGGTGAGTGGGTGACAGGCTACAAGTTCCAGGGCAATAAATGACAGGCTACCAAAAATAAACGGCAGCAGCAGAGGAGCAGCAACAACGGTGTTTGTTCCTACTTGCTTTCACACATTTTTTTTTGTATCATTATCCATCATAATAATAACTCACACATTTCCTCCAAAAGGCCCGACACATACTAATCATGGATCGATTGAATCGATCCTCCACCAAACCGTCTTACATGTGTGGACATGTACTATATGTGTGAGAGGAGCCTGGTTGGATACAATACTTCTTTTTTACCGTTGCTGTTGTTGTTACCGTCTTTCTTCTTCTTCCTTCCTTCCTCCTCACCAACAACGACCATCACAACCGCCGTTGCTCGCTAAATACATGTCTTGTTCTGTCTCTGCATAATAACATTCCACCTACATCTTTGGTATTTTTAGGATTTCTTGGAACACCACTTTCCACATCTAGTTGAGTTAACGTCACCAACACACACGCTGTGTATTATTATGACAAAGGGAATAGCACACGGTCACATACACAAGCAGATATTATACAGTCTACTAAATGTAGAGATTTAAGACACATTTATAACAACGGAGTATTAAAGGAGGTGGATGGATAAATGGTTTATTACACATTACAGATTTCATTATAAATCCCTCATCACACCGTATCAAGTGGTGGTGGAACCAGTTATTATTATGGTAATAAAAATTTATATATACACGTGGATAGCATATGCACAGAGGGTAATGGAATTAAGGTATAAATGGGAGTAGACAAATATAGCGTCTCAATTGTGCTGCCCAAATATAATTGCTCCGGTTAGTCGTAGGATTTAATAGTCCAATGCATATTATTATGTTTCAGTACACTTGACTTACTCGTGTAGCCTGGACTTGACTGGTCTAGGAAAAATAGCGTTGGTCACTTGGTTGTTGATATGACAGCCTTGAAATAGATCGGTGGTGTATGAATATTGATGTGAGGTGTATAATTGTAATGATAATGACAGAGAGATATTAAGGCCACATAGACATTGTCACACAGCCACTGCCAATACTACTCCAACGATAGATTCGAGCAGCGTACCAAATTTGGCTCCAAAGCCTCTTTTAGTAAATGTGATGATGACTATTATCAACTAAACTGGGTTTTACCGTTTGTAGCAATCAATAATTATGTCCTATACATTCCTCGTGGTGTTCCTGAGTTTTTTTTCATATGCCACGCATATTATTGTCCAACTCCACGATATGAACTCCCCTTCACTTAATATTAATTAAATGTTTTGTGGGCAATGAAGAGCTCTGGCAGGAGTTGGAGAAAAAACTGTGCATTCCACAAGAAGGAATTTCGTTTAATGTTAATCGTCAGATTATTCCTTTGGTCATATTATTCATTCAAATAAAATTAATAACAATAGCCCTACATTCAAAAGAATATTTCATCCAGTTAAGCAGTTAACTAATGAACACTTGTGATTTTCTCTTTTTTTTCTGCTGCAGATGTGTAGGGGTATGAGTCATTTTATTCCAAGATGCGCAATCTCACTTCCTGCATCTCTGTGTCCAAGACACTCTTTTTTGAGCCACTACATAAACATGTACACAACTGTATTTGTTCAAAGTTATCTTGTTAACTTACTTTAAACACAACTTTAAGAAATGAGCATACTATTTTAAATTGAGCACTTATATCATTAACAAGCTTACACTTCGTTGATATTTTTTCGTTATATAAATCATTTATCTAAGTTTTTACTTACATATGTCCATACACATCTATAAATACACAACATCATTTATACACAATACAAAAAATGTAGCTTTTATTTCTGAACACGAGTATAAAAAAAGTTATTTCTGGTAGCCCTCTCAGTTAAATACTTTATTAGCTGTCATCGTCCGCCAGCATTAATCTATTCTAGTCTTCTGTGTGTGGTGTTTTTGGCCTGGCCTGGAGTTAATAATAAGCTACTATTATCTACGTACGTACATCCGCTGCGCTGATGTCTCAAAAGCGAAGCGTCCTGTGTGCCACTGCTCCTGTGTGAAAAATTTAGTAGAGACGCATGCATATTTTTTTTTACTCAAGAAGTTTAGTCCCCTTTTATCCAACAACTTAAATCCCCAATTGCTTATAGTTACCAGAGAGAACTTGCTCTATAATTTTTTTTTATTGTTGCTGGTGAGTGTGTGTAGGCTGCAATAAACAAACATGCCTAGTGTATAAAATACATCATCTTTATTCATATAATATGCAGGGGTACATGAGAGATGTATTATTTAGTAGATCGACTAATCATGGGGTGTGGATATATATACAAGCCGTGTACATTGGCATTACTTCTTTTAAACTTTTATCCCAACCAACACCACCAGCGCATCAGGCCATGGAATAAGATGAGTTTATTATTGCTGTTTATCATGATTATCACTACACAAGTATAAGTACGAGCATGGTTGCAGGACCGTGTTTGTGAGGCTGCTGACCATGATATGAAGATGAAGATAGGATTAGCAAGTAATCTTTCCCTTGTAGTTGTGATGATGATTCAAAAAACACACGATGGATAATAATATGGGCTTATATGGGTCGTCCTTCTCTCTGCTGAGAAGAGTGAGTGCGGATAAAATATGTTGGATGGATAAATACAATGAACATAGAGAGTGGGGACTGCTGAAGGAGAGAGCTACTGAAAAATGCCATAATCTCTTTTATGATATGTATACACATTTATATGATCAAGTAGCCTCTTTGGATTCCATTTCACTTTGGTCTTCTTTATTTTTGGTATACAACATAAAAACCTGATCTGAAATTATGATAGAATAAGCCTACTATATTTATACAGCTTGATTTTTTGGACCGTGTAAACTCAAGTGGCAGAACAGGCAAGCGAGGAGAGACAATGATCCGTCTGGTAAAACGCAAAGCGTAAGTTTTGTGTCCTAGTCACCCTATCGTATCATAAAATGTTCTCAATTCCAAACTTTTTTTCTTTTATGCCAACAACATGTCGTCGTCCTGCGAATAAATAAACCTATAAGGCTACTACTGCTATTACAATCTAAGAATAATGCTGCATTGTTCACAGCAGACTGCAATCAACATCCGCAGTTGGTTGCTCTCATAAAATCATATTATGTAAAACTTGTAATAAAAAGCGCATATTAACAGCATGATGAGATACATGATATGTGAGAATCTTCGGTTCGTTCCACTCTCCGCAAGGGAAAATGTCTACGGGTATAATAATATTGGTTGGTTACCAAACAAAGAGAAACTGCAACATAAAAAAATGCTATATCCAGGCAACCAAGAGGAAAGGGTGAAGTAGAGAGAAAGGGTTACTGAGTGGATAGGGTTTTTTAAATATGCTTATTGAAATATTTTTTTATTACGCTTTCTATAGACAAAGTTTTCGTGCCATCCATAATAACTTTCGTCATGCATAATATTATTACAATACACGTATGTTGTAGTACCACTAACTGGTACTTATGTTCTTTTAAATGGAAAGCAGTAGCAGCAAAAAATCTATTATCCTACTTTTTCAACTGAATTCATCTCGACAGCAGCGTTGCTAAAGCGAAACTTGGTGTAGGATGTGTAACAACGCAAAAATATCCAGTTTTATTAGCATTTTCCATTGTTGCTTGTTTGGGATTCATGCAGTGTTACTGTTGCTATGGCTTACAACAGTTCCCTTTTGTTGTATTTATTTGGCTGGTTTGTTTCCCATTTTAACTTTTTCCTGTAGCTGCTACCATGTTTTCCTTAACTTTAATAAAAGTAATAACAGAGGCTCGTTTTATGCTTATTTTTATTCTCTCTCATTTTTCATAACATTTATATAGTAAGTATTATGACTCATCTACAAGAATAATGGCTTTCCGGTCGACTGTATCTCAAATCTGAGTTGAGTGGTGATGATGATGCATTTTTGGGTATTAGAGCATGCACGGAAGAAAACAAAAAGAAGAAATCTTGTACCAAAATTGCGATATAGCACCGACACAAGTGCACTGTTCATCACTCCATTGTTACGCATTTTAATGCGTAATAGGTTGTGTAGGTGTGCAGACCTAAATAAATAAAATGCCTATATAGTTATTTTTGGTAGAGCAGAGTTAATAGCCTTGATTCCTCGATAAAAATCTACAAAGTGTGTCCGTGTGCGTCTTATGCACAAGTAACTTGAGCTATATCATCATTGAATTATCGAGCCGTTAATTTACCAAAGGAAAAAAATGTATGGCCATATAACTCTCAATATAACCTAACTGGGTTTTTAAGACACCACTTGGGTTTGTCATGGGAACTGCTATAATGTTAAAACTGCACGGTGAAAAGATTCATGAAATACCGTGGCAAAATATACGGTGTTCAAGAGATTTCATCTTGAACGTGATGATGGTGGTGGGTGACTTGGCGTGACATCTGAAAAAATCACATATCATCAGGATTGCACGTACTCGCCCTACATGACAATGAAGGTTTTAAAAACTACCGAAAATACTAAAATAGGTAGGAAGACCCTCTTCAGAAAACCTTTAGGAAAGCGGGGTACGAAATTCATGCACGTTTGTCTTTTAACAATATCTACGTCATGTCATTCTTCTGCAGTGCCGTTTCGGAATGCTCATTATGTCTATTCCGTTTAAATGTTACGGTGATTTGGGTGTGTGGGTGGTTTGGTTTTCTCTAACATTAAGTTTGAAGGGTATGTGTGCACACACCTATATTTATGCACTAAACGCATGGCTTGTGTAAGTTTTAAACTGACAAAAAAATCTGCGAAATAATTATTTGGTCGAAACACTTTACACTCCACTTACATTAACAATGAAGATCAAGTGGCCATTATTATTATTATAGCAGCACATTTATCGAACCAGGCAGATAGCTAAACAAAGCAACGCGTTATATGATTCTCAAAACCAAGCATTTTATCGCACACTGCATTGGTCTCCTTATTTTTTCATAATCACGTTTACTCATGCCATTCTGTTCTGACATTTTAGCAAGCTGCAGTTTTCATTCGCTAACGCACGTGGGTTTGTGTATCGCAACGGCATTGTGAAAAGCCTGACGATGACTCACCGCACACGATGTATTACTACAATTGGATCTAATGAATTCATGCATTTTTGTATTTCATACGCTAGAAGAATACAACGTGCTAATTACTGTACAACGTTATGACTGTACTATGAGTCACACATAATCTGCATCATTAACACTACTGTAAATACAATATTTTATAAAAGTAATCTATAATTTCTTCACTGGGCTGAACATTGCATTCAGATGGTAAATTTGCCCGTGATATTCTAAGCCCATGCTAAAATTTTCACAATGCTAAGTCCATGCTAATTTTTTTTATAAAGTTAAGCGTATGTTAAAAATTTTACAATGCTAAGCCCAACTTGATAAGCCTTATTATTACTAGTCTATAATTTATTGAGAGCCTCTTAGCAAGGTATTTTACATAAGGAAACTTTACATTAACCAATCGTCCATGTAAACATTTATAATGCGAAGCTCATATTAAAAAAGTCCAATTTTAAGCCTAAAACCCCATGCTTAACTTTAATATTAAACCAATCTATAATTATAATTAATAACATTATAATAATGATTTATTAATAAGCGGACAAGAAGATATGATATTATCGTCAGTGGACTTGCTAATAAAACTTTCGATTGACCGGACATAATCTGCTCATGCGTAGCGCCATGTTAAAAATCTAATTCTAAGTTTATGCTAATAATTAATGTCATGGTAAGCTCATTTCAATCAACGGGTAACACTACAGTTACTGCCTGACGCCTTTCGTACTAATCTTCAATTTGTTGCGAGGACATGACGCCATCTATTCCAACCTTATGTCTTACCTTCCCCGGATTCGATTCCCGGCAGCTGTGTGTTTTTACGTGCCTCACGTGTTTATGTTACACACAACCTCTCTAGTCTTTTCGGCCACACTCACTAGTTCTCTATCGTAACTTTAATTACTGATTAAAGATTCTAGTGATCGTTTAGTGACTTTACAACCGGTTGTTAGACTAATTAGATTCTGGTGATTCTAACGGCGTTTACCGTTTTTTGTTTGTTTATTCGGGGCTATTCAATTCAGGGATTTTGGAATAAGGTATTTGATAGATATTTGTGCGTTTGATGTTTGCTGGAATTAGGATTGATTTTTGTTGTAAAATTGGGTTTGCGGACTGTTGACACAACGAGAAATGAAACCATAATTGTAAGGTGTATTCATGGAATTGGAATTGAAAGAGCGGAACCATAATTATCGGA
>JAHZMV010005462.1:0-61045 GCA_027743765.1 Coecobrya sp. COE2
CGAAAAAGCTGATTAAAATGATGTATTACTTTTATTGTACAATGGAGCCGAAATTTATTTATGGCGCATAATTTTGGGTAAACGTTAAAAGAAAACTCTCTGTATAAATACTACATTACGAAACTCAGTACCATTTCTAATAGAAATGGTACTGAGTTTCGTAATTAAGTTCGTAATTAAAATCATTAAATAATTCACAAGAATCCTGTTAAAACAATCCTATGTATTTATATATTTTAGTAGGTCATAACCATCAACTGTTATGGGATACTATCCAGTTAATCGTTTTTTGCACGATTATTAACAAAAATAACTTTTATGACATGTTTGATAGAGATGTGCTACTAAAGTATATTGTCCAATTTTTTGTTGTACTTTAAATCTCAAGTACGTACTTTAATTCCTGTACTTGGTACTTCGTACTTGAGAAATAAAATTTGGCAAAAGTACTTGGTACTTTGTACTTGAGACTTTGATTTTTCAAAAAAGTACTTAGTACTTGATACTTGAAATCTTGATTTCGAAGTACTCCAATGCTGTGAAGATTTCTTAGTTAGTTTTATGTATATTATCTTTAAAAGGGTGAGTCATTAAGTGAAGAAGAAAGTGGTTTAAGTATAAATGTTTTCTGGTGGTTTGATTGGATTTAATTATTTTTCAGGTTTTTTAGCGATACGGATAAATAAATAATTTGCTGACAGAATGAGTTCCTCGGGAGAGAGAAAATCGGTTCCGAATGGGAGCTCTAATTTAGCAAATGGGGATGGATCGGGAGATGCGCCTTCTTTAATTAAAGGATTGGTACAAGAACAACCGCTTCCTCCAACGGACGACCCAGAGTTAGATGCCTTATTAGATGGTATTTTTTATATTTTATTTTAATCATTGATGTAAGTTAAATGAGGATCATAATAATGTAATCACACTGTATTTTACTTTTTTTACAGACGCTCTGAAGGATTTTGACAATCCCAATTTATTAAAACCGAAAAAGAAGCCTGCAACTCAAACGAACAAAAATGCGGCAGAGTTAATGATGGACAGCGTCTGGGCTGAAGAGTTTATCAAACAAGCGACCACTCAGTTTGAGCAGAAAATGCGAGAATGTCTCAAGTCAAGTTTAGAAGGAGGCTCAAAAAGGGAGCAGAAACTGTTGGAAGAAAACATGAGTAAAATAGTCGACGCCGCATCAACGGCCGCCCTGAACACGACCACAGACCCGGAAGCGCTATCCTCCCAACTTAATGAAGCAATTAGGAATGCGGCTTCAAAGGCAACTGAAAAGAAACCTTCCAGTTCAGGAGCAGCTCCAAATTTTTCTAACGTACGTATTATACTCAGCCTTACTGATCACTTACGAAACTCTTCAAAGTTTAAATTTTGCCTTGAAAATTTGTAGATGATGGGCATGGGCGGTCTCCCAGATGACAGTGAATTTGCCAGAATGATGGGCGGTCTAGGAATGGGAATGGGCCTGGAAGAAGACGGCTTAGATGACTCATCAATGAACGAAATATTACCATTTATGAATAATATGATGCAAAAGCTACTGTCCAAAGAGCTCCTTCAACCAGTACTTACCGATATCGTCACAAAGGTACCTGAATATTATCAAAATTGTTCAAAGCTCTTTCCAAACTGTACATAATTTTATAATTCTGCCATTTTTGTCATATTATTTTTTTCTAGTATCCCGACTGGCTGTCCAGTAACCGTGAAAAACTTGCTTCAAAAGACTACGAAAAGTATAGTCAACAGTACGAGTTCATGAAACAAATTTGTGAAGAGTATGCCTCGGAAAGGGATTCAGATGCGGCGGAAGTAAAAAAGAAGCGATTCGAGCGTATATCCGACCTTATGCTCAAAGTCCAGTACGCAGGACCTCCACCTCAAGAACTCATCGGGGAGGACGGTACCAATCCACTACCAACTTTTGATCCTGCTGGGGGTGAGCAGTGTTCAATTATGTAAACGTAGTGTGAGAAATTAAAGTAATTTATAACTTCAGTTTCATCAATACCACCTATTTTAGTCATAAATATTGATACGTTGTTAATTGTGTAAAATAAATGGCCAAGTCATTTCTTCTTTTTATCGTGACTTCATTCCCTCATGACTTGGTTGATTGCTGTTAATTTTTAACCGTTTGTTGTTGTTTTATTCCAACAAATTTTCCAAACTTTAAACTACTCTGTACATTTTTTTAGTCAAATCGATAAATTAATTATAAGATTGTTGTTTTATCAGAATTTTTTTAGATAATAGTTTTATTCTTTACGTTTCACCACCTCTTTTTACATTAGAAAAAGCGAAAGAATTTTTTTTTGTTTCGAATTGCCTGCCTAACTAAGCCTAAGAGCTAAAATAGCTAAAAAAATCGATAAGATATTATAACAATAATAATAATTAATCTAGACAAGTATATATATTAAAATTGTGTCAACCAGAAAGAATAAAGGTATATGCATTTATCTTAACAACTTTACATACAAAAATTTGCGCAGACACATCACTTTTCCTCTCAAAATGCACAAGCGTTCATTTGTCAGTACTTCAATCAAATTCAAAAAACGATAATAGTTTTTTTAGCATTAATCACGGCGACGTCTCTTATCACTGCTACTACTGCTGCTGCCCTTATCTTTACCTCCGTCATCAGCTCCTCGTTTGCTAGCCTTCTTGGCTTGAGTCAAGAACTGATCCAGACCGAAGGGATCTTCTTCATCCTTTTCGAATTGAACTGGGCCACTGCGCGAACTACCAGCAACGCGATCGGTACCACTGAACTCCTTGTCGGGAACAAATCTAAACAGGCAAAGTACACGATTAAAATTAACAGACATTCTCAATTTTAAGTTTTAAAAATTTAACTTCTTTTTAAAAGCTTACTTGTTAGTCTTGATTATATTATCCAAGTCGTCACCATAAATGTCATTATCGCCTCCTTTCTTCGGCCTATAAATTCCTTGTGCAGCATCAGCTCCTTGTCTCCAGGGCCTATGAACAAAACAAACGGTTTTAATCAAAAATCAGAAGAATCATTCAGGTGCAAGCAGCATTTTAACCTTTCAAACATTAACATAATTTTCTCTTAACATATAAACATAATAATAATAAGCATAATAATAATCATAATAATAATAACAATAATAATAATCAAGTTTCCAAACAGACCTCAGCAGAACGTGGAATCCAGCCTTTTCTTCTTCCGTACGGCGGTGCTCTAGATTCTCTTAACGATACCAGGGCCGTTGAAGGCGGTCTCATCAGCGCCCTTTCATCATCCCTATCCCTAACCACATGGCTGGGATTTGGTAGTAAACTGAAAAATAATTAAGAAAAAACACTCTAATTAAAATCTACATTTAGCGTATTAACTGTTCATTAACACAAAAAATGCTCATATTATTAAACATTAAATTCAATTTACTGTGCTAAAGACGACATAATAGTCTCCGGCGTTTGGTTTCACTATACAATGTTAACTTTCCCTCAATAGTTTACTTCCATACAACAGTTAAATACTTTAATTGTTAATTAAAATCTAAAAAACATTCGCCCCAACTTTCACCGTTAAAACGTCAACAAGTCAGTCAGCTGACAAATTTATACTCAACGCTTAATTTGCCCTTCAAAAAACGTTTTTCAGCGTCGTGCGTCAAACAAGAAACGTTTAATTCAAAAATTTATACGATTGTAGTTAAATTTCGAACGTTTTTTAATTAAACCCAAATTTTTAAAATGCAAATTTACTCGGGAAATTTGGAAAGGGTATCCCATCAAAAATATGGCGTATTGAAGATTGCAACCAAAACAATAGTTTTGTTGAGTTGGTTGAATGGGAGCGCGTGGAGGTGGGGCTAAGATAGACGCTTTGTTCAAAACCAAACTGAGAGGATCGATACTCGATGACTTGAAGCAAATGTGTATATATTTGGGTATGCCATGCTAAATGATGGGGGTGTGGGGTGTAGGGCGTGAAGGAACATGAATAGATTTTAGTCAGTTTGATTAAATAATGCAATTATTAATAATTTTGCGTGGAAAATCCAACTTGGATGATTTAAAACATTAATGTTGTGATTTTGGGGACTTTTAATTGAATTTAATCAAAAAGCAATATTTATCACTTCTTTTTACAGAAAACCTTTAAATTACTCTTTTATGGAGCGTTTCTTGCATTTTGCTGTTGTATAATATTTAAATATAACTACTTTGTTATTATTGTCGTTTATTTATGATCCAACTAAGTCACCAATTTATAATTTTCATCAGCTTCCTTGGCCATTTCCATTGTCCGCTTTTTTGAATTCAATATAAGCTCTTGCGATAATTGTCACCACGATTTTTGCCTAGATCCTCATCAACTTGATATTTATGCTTAATTAAAGGTCAACTTTAAAAGCTTGAAATCGATGATTGATTCCGGGAAGACAATGCAGCTTAACGGTAGAAATTAAGGCACCTTTTTGTGGACTCGCATTTACAAAAAAGAGGCGTTTAGCTCGGGAATGAAGTAACGCCATTGCACACATGACGCATGGCTCATGAGTTAAATAAATTTCCAGTCCTGTGCACAGGTAGTCCTTGTGCTGGTCCCTAACTATCCGTTTCCTACAAAGTATTTCGCCGTATTTCCACTGTTTCTCCAAAATTAACTGTGGATCCGGGTTATTCTGGGTTTCCGAAAGAATTTTCAGACAGTTCATCACAGAATGCTCAAGTATGCCGGGGGAGCTGTTGGCAAGAGTAATCATTTCTTTATCGATTGGATCATAAATGGCACAGGACTGATGGCTAGTTTTGTTTAATTGCTGGAGAACCAGATGAATGTTTTCGGATATTTGATCCAATTCTTCTGGAGAAAATCCAGCGTTTTCGGAAACAAGCTTTTCGGTTTCTTTGTCAGGATGAAAGGTACAGGGCCAGAATTCATTGGATTTTCGGAATTTCTCACTTGTCATGGGTTTAACATGAGGTACTTTTGTCAGTTGGATGGAGGCTTCCACGAAGGACGGGAATAGAGGATGGTCAGAAGGGAGGGGCTCCTTGCCAATTATTATTTCAAGGGTGTTATCCCTAGTGCGAATTCGTTTCAAGTGGTCCAAGTTTGTGGGAAGGGGAGGTAGATATTTAAGTAAATTGCTGGCATCCTTTTTACTTTTAAGCTGGCCTGTATAAACCTCCCTGATGGGAATGTCTGGAGAGGTAATTGCATCGTCCAAAACTGGAAGGATGCGAATAGCGTTGGATTTATGTTTCTTCATTGGAGGTGGGGAACATGGATCTTGCGCCATTATAATTATTTATACATTAAAAAATACAAATTCAATTAAAATGTTGACACGGAAGGCACCTGCACATTATCAATAGTACTTTCACTGTTTTTTACAATATTTCAATTCAGTTTATTTTCTTATTTTGTTCCATAGTTGATCTCATAACAAAAATTATTTAATTATAAGAAATTCACTAACAACTAGGATCACTCTGCTAGGCTATATAATTGTTCAGTATTTTGTTTAAGAGTTTTAGACGCGTAGCTTCATTTCATTCATGAATTCAGCATAAATCAGTTCAGTCCTCCAGAGAGGTTTACTTTCCAAACCCACCGCGGCAGTTAGGACTAGGAGCAACGGTATTATGCTTTTCCCACTCGGCTGCAGTTCTTGCCACGATGGAAAGTGCGTGGAGCCCAGTGTCCAGTTCTTCTTTAAGCAGTTCTTGAACCTAAGTTTACACAAAAATATGAATAATTAACACTCTTAATCCCATTTCCAAGTGCTTGGAAGCATCATGTTCCAAACTTACTTTTTGATGACGACGGACTGCAGGAACTCCCTCAAACTTTGGCGAGACGACGACAATCTGTCAACCAAAAAAATTGTACCACAATTAAAATACTTGTACTTATGTTAATTAGTTAACACAGTTAACATAACAATAATAAACAATGACCATTTTACCTTCAAATGAGTTTCCGCATCTTTTGGAACACCGTGCATATGGGATTCATTAATTATATCCAAATGAGAGGGGCTCAGCTCACTCTCCAGTGCACTTTTAATCCTTTCCACTCTCGTCGCCATAATATTTGTCCAGTGGAACAGTCTTCCAGCAGCAGTAAACGCCCCACCACTACTTCTAAACGGAACCAAAGATTGGCGTAACGCCGACAGCTTGACGAAAACACTAATCACACTACAGTAATAGCTTCAACAATTAACTAATTGCACAATTAAATCTATTCAATTAAAAACTCTCATTATTTAAATTTAATTGCCAATTAAAACACTTTCTGAGTGCTTTTACACTTCCAACAACAAACTGTGTCAAAAAGATTAAAAGCACTTTTTTTGAGTGCATTTCACTTCCCGCGCTGGACTTTTCCAGAGGATTTTCTATGGCTCTGGTGAAATGCATTCCAGAGAAACATGGCACGTTGTGCTTGGCTTTCCCACAGGGAAAGCTGGAAGGGAGCTTTTTCCAACTTTCTCTTCCCTTTCCCTCCTCCCTACTTTGTATTCCCAATAATAATTAAATATGCATGATGATTAATTATTTATTTATTCTTCTTGTCTCTGTATTTATTTGAATGGTCATAAAATAGTCATTCCATAAAACATAATTTTTTATCATCCATGTACAGTAATAATTATCTTTTTTTATAAAGGTAATTAATATGTCGTTAATTACTTGTGTATTTAAATATGTATCTGTTTCTCTATAATAATAATTTTATAATTAATTAGTTAATTGTTCACAGACAAAATATATAATAAACATTTATGCGTGGGGAGAGAGATAACCTAAATACTTGAGAGAGTTTTTTCCTTATCTTTAAGATTAAACTTGCTTAATAATCATAATTAGTAATTTAAATGTCTAGAGATGTAAATGTCTAGTAGTTAAAGTTAATTATTTTAATTATAGCTCGAGAGTTTTCATTTTTTGTTATGCGATTTTTTTTTCGGCACTCATCCAACAGGCCATGACCACCGCCCCAAAAAAAGTCAGTCTCAATTTATCATCGGCGAATTGTCCAACGGCAATTAGATGCTCTTTGCCGTTACATTTCGGTACTGGATAGCATTAATCTACAAACAAGAAAATAAAAATGTTAACCTTTTGCTAATTTTTAATGTACAATTAAATATTAATGAATCTCATTATGAAAACCTTGTCTCTTTCCCGGTTTTGGAAGCTCCATTTTGCATGCCTGTAATATTTTTCCGGTAATTGTACTCCTCTTCCTCCTCTGGAGGTTCCAGCATGGAAATGGACGTGGCAGCGTCGTCATCCACGTTGCTATCCTCCTCCTCCCGATTTTTCGCATTTTCCTCCATTTGCTTTTCCTTTTCCCATTCCTCCCTCCATTTCGCCCGGACTGCTTTCTTCCTCTGGGAATATTTACGATAAATGCTCATTTTCAGGTATTTATGGTACTTGACCAGAATAAAAAGGGATACTCCAGAAACAATGATAATCCCAAAGGGGATGGTAACCGCCAGGGTCAAATGAATCATTTCAGTTCTGGGCCGATAATCTGGCACAACGATCGACTCATTCTGTTGACTGTAGTAGCACGGGAACTGGGTATTGAGCGAAGCGTACTTCTTTTCAAAGTCGGAACAGGTCACTTCCGGTGGATAACCACAACCGTTAACATTAATGAGCAGGATCGCGGAACGCTTTTGACGCGCTGTAGAGGTGGCATTGGTGGTGGTATTGGTGTCGGTTTCTGAAATGTCGGGGGTGGCGTCTGTGGTATTATCGTTGGCGTCTGGGGTGGCAGCGCTACTGCTATGATTTCTTCTTGGCTGTAATGGTTCTAATAAAAGGTTATCATTCATGGCGCTACTTAAAGTGTAATACTCGACGTCGACAAAAATACAGTTGAATAAGTCTAAAGTGCATCCTTCGCGACAGGATGGAGTGGCACATTCTGAAGGTCCAGAACCGTTGCGAAAGTTTGTAGTTCTTTTTTACATGAAAAATAAAATAAAAGGATAAGCCATTTTAGTCGTTTTCATTTTAAATGAGCATTAAATTAATTTTGAGCAATTTACCGACACATAACAGGCTCTTGGGAGAATTTAGCCTCAAATCCGACCAGTATGGGATCCACCAAGATGGGAAACACAAAGAGTAAGGAAGCGCTGGAGAGGATGAGCAAGGTCGCAGTGAAAACAGTTGCCCCCAGGGCTAATCTCGGTTTCCAACCTTGCATTTCCTGCTTTAACATCTCTTCTGGAGTGGGCTCATGTCTCTGAGAAATCTGCTTGCTTGCCGGGGTTCCAAAAAATGCACCGATGCCATTCCGAAAATTGAAGCTCATTTGATCCAAGCCGTCCCCGGCGTTGGTACTGTGTTGATGCTTGATTCCTTTGATTCCGCCTGCAGAATTTGGACCACTGCCAACACTGTTGTTAATTTGAGCACTGCCGTTTAACGGCTCGTGATGATGATGAGTAACCCCGTGTTTTGTAGAATTACCCCGTTTCATACTTCTTGTCGATGGGGTTCTACTGTGACCAGGTGGAGTTAACTTTTTCCCTTGGCCACCCCCACTTCTTAAACTGTTGGAACTACCCCACTTGTTCATGGAACCACCCCCGCCATGATGAAGATGTGTATTATGAGCCCCACCTCCACTCCATTTTGTCTCGTCTGGAGTAACCCGTACCCTTTTTATTGAACCCTGTTTAGTTACCTGCTTTCCCGTGGAATTACCGGAAGAATGGATGCTAGCTTTGGAAACACTTAAATTATTACTACTGGTCGAACTTTGCTTAATAACTGTCCTGGAGTGTTCAGGTTTTATATGGCTATTATTATTATGAAGTTGATACGTTGAGCTGGAGCTTATTGGTCCACTGTCATCATTTCCACTTTGCTTTCTCTTTGTTCCCACCGGTGGTCCATCCGGTGACATAATGTATCTCGCGTCTACATCCGGCACACTGTAAATTTTCTCCCAGTCATCATCCAACAAATCTGCACCAAATGAATCCAGTCTATCCTGTCTCGGCCCTCCTGTAATCCGACTACTTGTTCGAGTATCCTCTTCGTCATCCTCGTCATCTTCCTCCTCCTCTCCACTTTTCGGTTTTGGGGATATGGAGGGTAACCTTATCGGACTACCCTCCACAGGACTTAGGTAAACGGGATAAGGTGCCAAATCATTGTCATTCTTATTACTAGTTTTACTTTCACTTTTAGTTAACTCCTTCATTTTCCCTTTTTTCCCACTTTCATCAAATCTAAAGTACTCATTGTCATCATCATCCTCATTATTATTGTAAAACAATGGGGAAGGGCCTGCAGAGCCCCTTCCCCCTGAGAGATCATTCCATGGCTGCTTATTCTGATGCGGTGGCGGCGGTTGCTGCTGACTTTCCTCTTCCTGACGACTTCCCATGATTTTACCCCCTTTGACCCCACCAGTGGTGGTGTAAGGTCGTTTAAGAACGTTATTACCACTATTTCGCGAATTTTGATTGTTGCTACTGCTGCTGTAGTACAAATACAAAAAACTGTTGTGTCCATTATTATTCCCAAAGAGCACATGCTCACTTATCGTTTCTATGTTGGCTCCACCAACTGGGGTGGCGGCTTGTTGTATTCCACCTGGCGTCCGCGTTCTGCCCGGTAAATCATTTTCATCATACTGCTCAGGTAACGAGTTTTGCGAGTCTTGCGAAGTTGAGGACGAACTTGGAAATCGTAGAGGATGTGGATTATTATGACCACTATTACCGCTGCCCCCACCACCACCGTCCCCTGAAATGCTTATCGAATTACTTCGTCGACTTCCTTCCGGATATCGCATCTTGAACTGATTTCATAAACTTTCACTGGCGTTGTTAATGATAATAAGGATGGTGAAAGTTGTCCTGGCACATGCAACGAAAATGGGGAAAAGTACTTCCGTTCCATAATAGAAAGCAGTAAAAATTAAACTATGTATTTTCCTGCCTGTTGTAGTATCATAAGACGTTATAATATATTATACGTATATTTTTTTCTCCAATTAAAAAGAAACCTATATTTTTTTCAGGTGCCAGGAAATTAAAACCTGATTAACCACAGGTGATAAAAAAAACTTCTCCTATTTGCAATTAATCAATTTTCTGTTTCAGCTATATAGCTCGTAAAATAACACGATATCAGAATATATATCGATGTATAAGCAATATTAATGCGATTTTATGACGGAACCACTTTTTTTATGTCGTCTTCCCTTTTGTTATCGCGACCTTTCCCTTTACTCTTTTCTCTCTCCTTTTTCTCTTGTTAGTTATCCTTTTATATTCCCGTTTATGATACTTCTAATATTTATATGCATTATTATAACAATATTTTTTAAAGGTGTTGTCTACATTGCAATAATACAAAAAATTAAATGTTCTCTCCTATAATATATATTCAAACTGTGTGTGTATTGTACACACTGTTATAATAGGACAAGAGAATTATAAGCAGAAGGAGTAGTAAAAAATAATATTCATTTTTTTCTCTCTCTTTCCTTTCTCCCTTACTAATATATTGATGAGTTTAAATGGTATCTCACACTAGTTTAGGGTAGAGGATTGATGATGATGTTATGTCGAGGAGTATAGGTTTGGACAAAAAATATATAACGACAAGGATAATGATAGTGATAACCTACCCATCTATATACCCATCACCAAAATCATTATCATGTGGAGTACCCTTTTTTACTGTTGAGTTACTGGAGAAAAAATGTACTGGAGAAAGAGAAAATACATATCGGGGTTGACTAACTTGTTGTAAATATCTTAATAGTGTGGAAAAAAGGGGGCAGAGCGATATGCAAACAGGGAAGATATAGAAGAATGAATACGTGGAAAAAAATATAACGGCGATTGTAATAGTATTTTGGTGAAAGTTGACAATGATGGGGAAAGGAGGAGGAAAAATAGAAAGAAAGGTTATCAGAGAAAGGTATGTAAAAAGTGTACAATGCAGAGAGGTATATATTATGAGGCTTCACATAAATATTATTGTCCTGCTCATACTATTTATTTAAATGGCCATCTTATTTTCTCTCTAGCAGGTGGAGAGTATCCAGTGGAGAGACAGTAGTGAAAATATTTAAAGTTGAGGAGCAACTGTTATAGGTTTTGATAGTCATGCACACACATGTCAAGAGTGTGACATGGTATGTGGCAGGATATAAATTGCGGATCAGTAAGCGTAATATATCGGTATTGTCCAGTAGAGGAATTTCGCTGGAGTGTCCCCTTTTAATTTTCGTCATGACAAGTAGTTTTTTTTACATGAGGATGATACCTTGTATTGCGTGGTTGGTGGGGCTGTTGAGTTGTGGTGGCATACGCGGTGGTGTGGAGTGGAGATATGGAGTAGAGCGGAGAAAGCTAAGAATGTATATGGATTATTGGCAGTGCATTCATAGTTCGCAAAGTACTTAAAAAACGATTGAGAAATCAACCCAATTCACTTTAATAATAATATGGGCTGGCATTTGAGTTCTCTTGTGGACAGTTATAGTATCGTGAATGTAAAGAGGTGCGGTGTATATAAAAATACACATATGTTGGAACGACCCATACAAGGATATCTCTGTAGAAAATACAAAAGACAAGTTAAATGCGTAGGTATTTTCCACTTTGAACGTATCTTCCTCCTTCTCCATTTTTTTCGGCTTATCTCTCCACATTTCTCGCCCTCTGTGCTTTACAAACACGTCGGTTTTATGTAAGAGAGAAAGTGGCCAGCCTTAAGAGAGGGTACAGGGGGTTTAATGAATAATCAAAATCGTAAAAATCAGTTTTGAAGAGTCCTGACGAAAATGTATTTTGTACCCCTCGATAACTGCGAGGGTGGCGGCACTTGGATTGGTTGCCTGGTGGTATTGGTATGATACGATGACATGATCGGTAATGGGCCAGTTTTCTCTCTATTATTTGGAGCACGGATAAATAGTTAATAAGGTTTTCAGCCAAGTACAATCCACTACCGCTGTGTGCTGCTTTCATTTGAACAATGCCTGTTTGTACAGTCAAAGTAAAAGCATATTGGCTCAAACATATTTAGGTATGGTGTATATAGTATAAGTATGTAATGTATGTACACACAAGTTATCGTTTTTTTATAATCCATTTTCGCTTAGCATAAAAGGGAAAAGCATTTCAGTTCATAAGATAATGTACAGACGCCTCTTGTCAAATTTCCTGTTAGACTTTTTCCTATTCAAAATAAACAAAACAACAACACCACAGCTATAGGAAGAATGAATCCTAATAGCTAAAAGGAAAGTAGTGGTTTGGAGGAGTTTTTTTTTCTCTTTATGGAAGTTACATTGATAACATCTTAACGGTAATGAGTATCTGACAGCTTGTATACAAGCCAGTGGGAAATGGCGCTTCATTGAGGTTCCCTCTTTTCCATCATTTTCAAACTAAAATACGCTACTAACTTGTCAGCTTATTTTATATGAATATATAAACATGTTTGTCCATCTGTCAGTCATACTCGCTCCTGTGGTCACTTGTCTAATTTCAGCGAAACAATTATGACGATCATCCAATCAATTTAAAAAAATTCTCCTAAAAAATTTCCATTCCATTTTCTCATCTGGAAACCTAATAACTCATGGTTTTGATTGACAATCCTTTCAGGTCGTCGGCTTTGTCATTATGGTCGTTTTTTGGGTTTTCTATTGGTTTAAGGCGCATATTAATTTACTGTCATAAGTTTTTTATGGAGACCATCAAATGCAGACAATACAAACTTTTTTAAGTGGCTTATCTCTGAAACACAACCCAAAAATACATTGCTTATGGCTTGTGTTTCAGAAAGTGGAAATGCACATTTTCCTTCTTTTGACTCACTTAAAAAGAGGAAGCCGAGAAGAGAAAGAAAAAAAATTAAGCACAAACAGACAGCAGCCATGCAAAAAAGGAATGAATAAATTAGTGAAAGTAAATGGAAAGTAGGTGTAGGCCGGCGGTTGGTTGCGGTTTTGTAGGTAATCGTATTACACTTGATGAGCTGATTGTATTTACGACGGAAAAAAAGGAGAAGAGAAAGTGAATATATATACAAGGCTTATGAAACGAATTTGGAAATATTTTTAAATGGAAGAAAAAGCCTGAAAAAAACCTGTCTGGCTTGTTATTAAATATATTATATTTTTTCCTTTCTTATTGCTCTCCTGTTAATTTGACTTTTTTGTCCTCGTTGTTAACTCACTCTGCATAATGATATAATGATGAGGATGATAATAATATGGAAAAGAACTTAACTTCCAACTTCCACTAACATCACCATGTGCAAGTCTAATATCAAGTTTCTAGGTAGTTAAAAAAAATGACTCAATATACGACCAGCCATGTAATTTGTGTAATAATAAGTACTTGTCCACGCTGTCCGGTATGCCAAAATGGATGCAGAACATTTGTTATTATTATTATTATTATTTTCACTTGTACTGCGGAGAATAATCTTGTTTCTCTCTAACAAGCCATGCGAGCTACAAAAAATGGACGCTTTCTTTAAGAAATGAAAGGATAAGCATGCTATTTAGCGAATAGATATAAAACTGTTACGACGATACGATGATGGACATGTCATGCGTTTTTATTTTGTGCCACTATTGTATATACTAAATGTAAATACGAACTGGCCATCTATCATCGCTGCCAAAAGGCACGTGGGTTGTGCTACTGTTATGATGGATTTTTAATTGATTTGTAAAGAGACGCCTTTTTATTGGTATTTTTTTTTCTTATTCCTACAGTAAAAGTACATAGAGTATATATTTATTGCAAAAAAAGTGATACTTATGTGACGCGATACGGTGACAATAAACTGGAAACCAAACACCAAAACCAGACATGATATGTAACGCATTTCACTTGTCCGTTTGCATCTTTCATGAAGAAGAAAAAGTACTCAAAAACTTTTTTGGAGCGGTTATCTTGGCTTATTTGCATTGAATTGTATAAAAAAGGTGTGTACGTAATATTTGTACTATATCCATATAATCCGAAAAAAAATATATTACATGGATATTATCCATCCCCCTTTACTAGAAATCGTTATAACCTTGATTTATAATTAAAAGGAATGGCTGTCATCAGAATCATCATTATATCATCGACATGATATCGACAAGGTGTCAATTTTTCCCTGTCGTGTTCCACCATTTTGGCCGAAGCATTTGTGTACAATTACACGCAGTAAGAATTTTAGAGAAAATGCATGAATGCAGGAGCAGTCTCGTTGTCTCTTGCTGTTTCTATTTATTTGTTTTTCTCTCGACTACTGACTACTGGGGAGTTTTTCTGTAAAGTCAAAAAATGTTCCAGTGGAATCCGTTGGAGGGAACAGAATGTCACGTAAGCTGTAATGATACAAAAACAAAGAGTACAGCCAAAAAATAACCGTCATGTCTCAAAAGTTATTTTTACATAGTAGTAAATAAAATACAAATGAAATGCATGCCCTTTGGCATTTATCCATTGACCAGAAAAAAATTACAATAATAAAAAGGTGTACACTTTCTCATGAATCTTGATAACTATTATAGACGTAGCTGCAGATTTTTTATGATTAGCTTATTACGCTATATTGAAAAATACATTTTAGCATCTAATTTACTTATACGAGAATACAATAGGATTATTTGGGTACATAAGTTGGATGATGAAATCCAAAACCAAATAGTTAGATACGTAATGTCATTAAGTTTATAGAAGTAAAGTCACTTGAGAAAAATAATGAGGTGGATTTGCAGGTTGCGCTTTCGGTTTTTATGACAGGTGCAGGATCGATAAAATGTAAAATTTATAATTTGATGCTGCAAAAAAAACAAAGAGGCAACTCTAATCCTTCTCACATCATCAAAGTGAGTGGAGTAGATTATTTGTGGTCTTTTTTGCCGTGTGTCAAGTTTATCATGGAAAATGATTATCACGAGGGGATAGAGAGAACATATTATATAGCCAAGTCAGAATTCATCAGCCATTCATCCATGATGCATGGCTTGATATAAAGATTAGTAGATTACCTTTGTTATTTTCCATTTACATGTTGCAGTCTTTTGGTTTTTGTCAATAGATTTAATTATGATGAAAATGGTCACATGTTAAACATGCATAGATCCATAATCGAATAATCAGCATATTACAATATATTATTATGTACCTACGAATAGTTGTTTTTCTGTTCGATCTAGAATCTAGATCATTCCATGAATTCATGCAAAAATTAATAAAAACAATGTAGATTGTAGAGTTGAACTTGTGACCACTGAATGGCAGCTAGTGAAAAGTCTGCGTGATTCCAATCATCAAAAATGCTTGTTTTAGTATTTTATTAAATAGATAAAATCTTAGTTTGTCTCTGGCTTATAGAAATCAACACATCAAATTTTAATAATTAATTTTTCCCACGCAGTAACAAACTAAATTACTTTGATATAAACTGCGTAGGTTTATGTCAAAATGCAATAAGCAAACAACAAAGTTGAAGGATTATTCAGGTACATGGAATTACCTAATATCGGTGTATTGATAATTATGCACTAATTAATTATATAGGTACATAATCTATCATAACAGACTGGCGTCGGCTGGTTGATGCATTGAATTTGTCGAGTGCGTGTGTCCATTTAATGATTAAATAATGTAATAATGCATTCATGTCCAAATAAAAATAATTAATCTCTTACATAAAACCCTCTTTGATCTTTACATAACCTCGTAAAATCGGACCAGATCAGATCATTTTAATAATTCATTAGTCATCATGATAAATCTTTTAGTGTTACAATTGAAATATAAATGTAATCGTTGCCACAAATATTTCCTTTCTTAAATCCATCTCTCGTAAATTTTCTCGTTTATATAACACTACTAAACACTCATGATGTATTTGATTGACATTTTAAAGTACCTAGAAACGTTAACCTTTTAACCGACCTCTCCTCTGCCTGCCAAAATAAGGAAGACAAAAAAGTTCTCCTGACAAAACCCAACCAGGCTTTTCCTTCTCTAGATAAGCTTAAAAAATTAACATCATTCATCCATCAACCGTTCATATCCACTCTAAAAAAATATATCTCACATTTTTTCAACATCTCTTTTCTCTTCACGCGTGGAGTACTGCTCTCCACTCTGTGTAACAATCTCAGTACATTTCCCTCTCATGTTCATATTATATTCCAAAAATAATGATCAGTAAACAGTTTCTCTCACATAATCAGTTGTGGTGTGTGTGGCAGTCACTCCCTTCTCCATTCCACCAATCAGCATCAACTCATTTTAAACTCATATATATAATCATATTCGAAACGCCAACAAACACCACGTCAATCGTCACTGTAAAAAATATACTCTAAAGCCAAATAATCTCCATATAATATCCATACACACATGTTAACTACCTACTTGAAAAAAAATGTACTCTCTTGACTTTACTTTAATTTGCATATATAAAGCTTCTCAATGATTTTTGTACAAAATAAATACATTTCATACAAACTCACTCTTTTTCCCAATGACAGCGACAGAGCGACGCCACGTTAATCGCCACTGTAAATTATATCGAGCGAAGAGAGGCATCTTTATGACGAGCAGATTTGCTATATAACCTACCTAGCTACCTAATCTGCCTAAATAAATTGTTACAAAGCTTATAGATGAGTTACGTGACGATCAACAACGAATCTCACCAACGTAAACGTTTACGCAATTTAGATGTTATGTTTTATTTAACGCTTATACCTACACGAGGTGTTATAACATTTTGAAAGAATATTCTTTGCTTTCTTCACATTTTACATCTCACGTCACGGCATGACAGTTGCGTTAATATTTGTTTATGGATCTACTACACAGCTTCTCCATTTTTGCTCGCTGTTCGCGTGTATTGGCATGAAACGTGAAAACAATTCTTTTGCCAGAAGGAATTCTTCTTTTTAAACAAATTTACTGCAGATTTTACAGTATGACATGTGGGAAGGTTACAGAGATAAAAAAAATTTAAATTTGTGCAAAAATAATGGTCCATTAATATACCAAATGTGACAATTAAATTAACACTATCTTGTCTAATGGGTTGTTATTCTCGTTTTCTAAAGCGTAAAGGTAAACAATCAAAGATTTTTATCCTTCTTATCAACTGATAATAAGACTAATTTGGAATTTGGAGTTCATATAGAATATAATACATCGAATTGCAAATTAATGTACATTCCAAATTTACTTTCCTTCTAAAAAACATGATCTTTTTAAAAAGCTGAGTAAACCTACACGTCAAAGTGAACTGGCATAAAAAAATAGTTTTGAAATTTAAATTGAATGAAAGCAATTTTCACAGCATGTCATAAATAGATAAGGAAAAAATATAAACCAATCAGGTAGAGAGCTGTTCTCAGAGTCAGTAGATAAGTAAGGATTGCTTTTTTTATTTATTATTATAGAGCCAAAGGACGTGAAAATAAAATTGATCTTCTCTCCTTTTCGGCTGGGCTTGTACATATATTTGCATGCATAAAATGTACATTTATATTTTTTGTTCGTTGTTGTACCATTTGAACCAATGCAATGTTGTTGGTGCCTGCTGGCGAAACAAAAACTGCGTCTTAGAAAATGACCTCCTACTCCGCCGCGTTCAAGTTCCGTTCTTATATGCATGCAAAAATGCTATGATATACATATACCTTGCATCATATAGTCGTATTCAGCAAAAATAAAATTAATAGAGAAGTGTAAAAGGCTTATTGTATGTACATATGCCTACCTATTTGCACTAGATTAATAGATTAAATCTATACCACACGGCATCTCCCTGGCTCCGTCTGCCTCTCTGTCAAAAATAGCATTTTTATATACATGCACACATGAAGCGAGAATAAATTGAATATCTGTAACTCTGCACGTTTATACTCCTCCTGGGCCTATTTTTATATTATACACGCGCAAAAATAAAAGAGTAGGAGGAGGAGAAGGATTATGATGAGGATGATGATTAGTTTGTCAAAGACCTTCAGCTCAACCTTCCATCCATTCTAGTTCTTTCAGATGCACATGTACTTATACTTACGTGCAGAAACACTCTGGTCCATTTATTCAGGTGTGCCGACAATGTATACCACGTACGCAAAAAAAATACAAAAAATCTCTCTACTGGTATTATTTTTGTACAGGCTTGTCTGACCTGTCAGTTTCTTTTTTTGATAAATAATAGCCGCTTTATAATGTGGTGTTTGGGAGTTTGTCAGTGAGTAAAAATATTTCTCCACGTTTAGTTTTATTTACAGAATGAAACTGGATCAATGCCGGTATCATTTCATATTCATGCACATTTTCGGCTTCTAGAGACGCATTCCGTCTGTATTGTTAATATATTCTGGATTGGTGATAGAGATAAATTTTGTAGAAACTACTCGATATTCAAATATTCCACCATATTGTCCTCTTTTCCCAATTTTCTAAAGTATCGAATCTGTAGTCTGTCGGAAACTCTGAAACTAACTAGACCATTTCCCCCTGCCAATAGAAAAATCTCAAGATGCTACCACCATCACCACACTGACTATATGGTTGCATAAGTAAATTGAAACTACAAACCATTAAAGTAAATAAGATCCGCGGAGAAAAAAAATGTTTCAACAGAGCCGATTAGAAAACCTGCTCAATTTCATGCATTCAATATCCCAGCCATCCTAATCATAATATCCTCCTCTCTACTCCATTTCCAACCTCTCCAAATGTCCAAATATCCTTCTCTTACTTCTACCGTTGCTGCATGCAAAGTGCAAATCAAACAGAACTGTGCAAAACGCACTGAGATGGTGAATTGATGATGAGGATCCGATATCCTTAAAAAATCCCAAGGTATTAAGAAACATCCTTTCATTCTAGATCCTACATTAAACATAGCATATATAATAAATACATCGTTAGTCTATTTAGACTCCAATTTTTTTTCTTTAGTAAAACCTCCTCTCTCTCATTGTCAGTAAGTCCGTTTTGCTCTACCAAGCAAGTAATAAGAAAAGTACGAGACATTATTCACATAGACAACGTAACAACGCAGTACACATAAATTTTTATGTGAGTTCTTTTGTATATACCAAAAAATTATAAATATTGTATTATAATATGAGCAGAGTTAGGAATTCTTGTGACATTATAAGTAAAGTAATAGGAATGAATCTATATGGAAAAACCGCGACTAGACCAGAGAGAGAGAGAGAGAGAGAGAGAGTCGTTGTACGAAAATGCAGAAAGATATTACACGGTTCCTTTTGCACTATTCCTATAGTATGCACATATTCTATAGGAAAATTTGGGAATTCGCTATTGCAGTAATACATTCCACGTTAGTCAACTTTACTACTATACTACATCCCACACACATATCCTTATTCCGCTCTACTCGGCAGACTTTTGAACTGAAAGGCTTTATATTCTCCTCTCTTTGCACGTTGCTTTTACACACAGTCGTTTATAATGTAGACATGTAAAGGCAATACAACAACTTTACTAGTAATTTCAAATTCCGTATGGTTTTTACACGTACACATGTGCTTCCTTTGTAAAAAGGGAATATGTGAACAAGACACAAAGCGATATCCAATAATCCAATATGCCTTATATGTTATCTTTCATATTGTAGCTGTATGAACGTTCATGAATTCGGGTACGTTTACATTTTTGCTATAAGGCATGTATTCTGCTGGCATATTATTCCTTTCAACACAGACTTCTTTCTAGAATATAATATTTCGGTGGTATGTACGAAGCTTCCTCTACTGCGTATTTACGTTCTTGAACTGTTTTCGTGTGTGTGGTGTGGTAGGCGTTTTGTAGCGTGAGTGATCCATGGCACGTAGTAAGATTTTTTTTCTATATAGGTACATAGAACCTAAACACAGGCTGTTTTCTTTTTTTTTTCTCAACATCAACACAGAACATCAGGCAGAGGCGAGAAGCATTGAACAATAATTTTTTTTCTGAAGCATATTGCAATATTGCCTTTATTTTAAACGTTCGGTCTAACTTAACTAACATTAAAAAGCACAAGACACAAGTTAACACATAGATTTGAGCATAAACATACAAAATTTGTGCATATAAATGCATAAAAAATTAGGGAGAAGAGCAAAGAATTTCTGTCGGAATCGGAAAGGCTTGTCGTGTTAAACTAAAGTTTACGCTTTGGCTTTAATGTAACCATATTGGCTCAGTCACACAATTCTATTCAGTAATAAAAAAAGGAATAATATATAATAATAATCGTAATACATACTACATTACTATTATTGAATAAGGCAGCAATAAAGCAACGAAAAAAAAGCATACAATAAATACATATAAAGCTTTTCTACACTTTACCAGTGTTCATGTTTCATTGCATCTGGAAAGTTGGTCGGCTTTGTAACAGTAATCATCCAGGACGCTATATGAATGGCAGTTGTCAAAAAAAAATTATTTTTCTAACGACATAAACACGCATAAAGTGTTTTAATAAATAATGTGAGTTTTGCTCACGGCAATCCTCATATTTTATCCACAGAAAAAAATAATAATTAATGACAGGATAAACAAAGCGGTGCGGGTTACTAGATTGTTCTGTGCTAACTAACATTTTACAAGATTGTGTGTTACGTGCGTTGATATAAAGAACTGGACAAAAAAAATTGACAAGAGTTGTAAAATATAATTATACTCGCAAAGTACAAAAACAAAAGGAACTAAAAGATACAAGATCACAAACCAAGGAGCGTGTGCAGAAGGAGGAACAGGTAAGATGTTCTGAATTTTTAAGGGCATTTTTTTGTAGATACGCTTGTCATGTCATTGACTACAGTGCATAAGGCGTCTTGTGCAAAAAAAATGCAACGTTTTTGTTTGTTGTAAACAAAGAAATTAGTTAACCAGTAAACTGGTCATTGATCAGTAGTATGGCTGTGTGTATGTGTGTAACTGCCGTGTTGTTGGTGAATGAATAGTTAGTCATATTTTTTAGTAGGCACTTGGCTTGATGGGATGTTCGCATGATGTGTATCTTTTTGCAGTGAAGTACTTTTTCTTCAGTCTAGTCAGTTGAAAAGGTGTAGTGAAGCTGGTAAGAAGCATAGCAGCATATATTCTAACGGGGGTTTTCGTGTGTCCCTAGTGTTGTAGGAGTATTAATTTGCTTATTTCAACTTAAAATCACCGTCTGTATTTGTGTTACTGTCTACTACTTTACTGGCATTTTTGATTTTTGTGTAAGTAAAAGTTTTTTACTACTTGCATTATACCGAAAATATATTTGTAAGTTGCAAAAAAAGCATTATGGGATTTGAGAAACTGACATCATCATTGCAGCGCAGCGTGCATGACAAGATGCATTCATGCGCATGTAATTGCATCTTGTTAAAAGAAACTTCTAGAAGAAGCAGTAGTGAGCGGTGTGTGTGGTCGGTTTATAGGTATCCGTTGAGAAAGAACATTAAGAAAGATTTGAATTATATATATTGTTTTTATCACTTTCCACAGACATTTTGACATAGGTCATAAAACGCCACATTTTACCACACAAAAGTTAGATATTGCTGATGTTGCTGGAGTGTGAGTTTATTGACATCAACCGCTGTACAAGTAAATAGCATTGCAACATTGTGTGAAATGAAGAAATAATTCATTCATTTTGCAAATGTGGTACAGACTAATTTCATTCCAGGCTGTGCATATTATCTAGGAACTTTTTATTCCATACAAACTAAGTAATTGAGAAGGAAAAGTATGGGTGGGCTTCACTTTAGTGTGTATAGAGACATGTGTAGGCAATATATGTAGTTATTGCAGTACTAAATTTTTCATGTCTGTCTGTCCGTCCATTTAAGACTGTCATATTTGAGTACTTGTCATGTCACATTAGTAATTTGTCATAAAGTAAATTAACCTACATTTATGAGTCATGAGCAAGGCAACATTTTTGCCCGTAGTGTTTCCATTAATAATGTGACAGCTTTATCCAGAACGCCAACTCAAAATAGCTCGTTTTTCATCTTTTTTTTGTATTGACAGTTCCTGTTTCTGGTTACTTATGGTTTGTCATAGGCTGGTTTACGGTTTTTTTTGTAAGGTACAATTATTATGCAAATTGGTGTTTTCCATGCACCGATGTAATTTTGTCAGCCGTGCAACATGCAACCTCTTCATTGCATTTAAAACACGACCTATCACAATGGAAAATTACTTAAGGTAGAAAATTGATCCTTGTCATAGATTGCATTTAAATCCACCAACTACTGAAAATATTGCAGTGCATTTTTAGGCCCTGTAATTTTCCTGTGATTAGCATGAAATTACAGTTACACATGCCAATAGCATGACTCACTCAAAAGATGAAAATAAACCAGATTGTATGAAAGTAAGAATAGAATCAGGTCATAGGAATAGATTGCAATAGACAATTAAACGCAAGTCTTTGGAAAATTATTATGAATACTGTTAGTTTAATTTGCTAAACAATAGCTTTGTAAGAAAGGACATCTACGGGAAAATGTTTACCAATTTTACCATTCACTATTGTCATTATCAGCACATGCGGTATAAGTGCTTGTTGTTCGATAACAGCGTATTGCTTTAATATTTTCATTGTCTGTCTCGGTCTGACCTAATTCAAATATTAGCCATACGTCTACCTAAAACATTTTGCTTCCTTGTTGCCTCTACAGATTCAGATCAAATACAAAGAAGTGTGCTGCTATGCAAGATTACTACAGGTCATACGCAAGATAGTACTCTGGAGGACGCTGTAATTTGGAAGCTGATGAAATTCTATCTGGAAACAACTGGAATCAAATACAAATAAACAATCAGATTCAAATCCGCTGTATACTTCGTTGGCAATACTAATTCAACATTTACAGTCTTCTTCTTGGCCTACATCTCAAACAATCAACATCTTTCTCTCGGGAAACACGTCGTGAAAATCCTATCTCATCTCACCATAATTTCTCATCGTCTTTCCTTTGCCAACAAACCAATCACATACAAAATTCATTGCAACAGCAAAGGCAACTCTCAATCTCTCGCCTAAAATCCATCTCGGTTGTGTGCGTGTTTGCCTTTCAACCTTGGATTCAATCCTGCTGGATATTTGACAACCTTACAATCAAAGCCATTAGAGAATTCTTGTGCCGGTTGGTGCATTGCCTTGTGCATTAAAGCTGCTGGGATCTATGATAACTTTGTATAAAGAAAAAAAAGACACACGAAAGAAGGGAAAAAACACAAAAGACAAACGGCCTTGCAACCGCCACACTCTGGTTCTCCAACACTCCAAGGTCAACAAAAGCAAAGTTGTGTAGCAGAATAGCTCCAGAGAAGCCAGTCATCAAAAAAGAGGTAAGCAAGTTGAAAAAGTTAAACCCAAATACCTTTTCTCTACCATTTTTGTTTGACAAATAGCTGAGTATGTAAAAGTTGTTCATGTTCATGTGTGTCTTATTTGCTTTTCGAGAGGAAAAATGAGTTGCTAAATAATAAATCGCGTTTGTTGAGGAATGTGTGGGCAAATGAAAGAAAACGCATTTTTATGCAAGGAAGCTTTCGGTTGACCTTTAAACGCACTCAGCGAGTTACATGATCGAAATTTTGAGTAGGGTAATAAAAGGTCACCTGTCACTTAGAAATCCCTTTCCATTTCATTGCATACGCTTCTTTCAAAATAAATTTGAAATATTTTATTCTGAATTCAGGCGAAATGTCAAGTAATCAGTTGGCAACAATATTGCCTAAATATTAAGTAGGTAATTAGGTGCTAATTTGTTTCGTAATGAACTTTTTAAAATAAATGATGGATTAAATATTTTCATAACCGATATTTTTGGTTTTATCAGTGAGCAATGCAACTGTAAACAATTTATGTCAATGCATATGAATTTCAAACCTGTCTGTCACAAGTTACATATTTGCCATTCACGTCATTTCAATTAGGTGATCTCGTAATCCATCTCAATCAATCAATCATAATTGCAGCTTCAATTTACACGTGTACTAAATTAGTCATACGTCAATTGTCAAAGTTTATTTTTATGTGGGTGCAGAGAGATATCAATGGATTTATGTAAATTTTTACGTAAGTTTTATTATTTTCAGAGCTGTAATGTGACATTCCTTTCATTTCTCGCATTCAATACCTAATTAATTACATCATCATCCTGTGCTCAAATTACATGTGTGGGTTAGAACAACAGGTGAAAAATTATAGGCACTATATATCCTCCTACTAGTTTGTCCTTTGATTGTTTATAAACACGATTATTCCGTTATCGAGACTGGTGTTTATATCAGCTAAATGAATGACTAATAATATAATTGACTGAATTGGTGTCTTATTGGAGCATAGACTGATACAAAATTCGTGTCTGTAATTATCCTTTCTATGCATTGTATTCACGTAAACCCATGTTACCTCTCCACGTAGACTGGCACGTAACCGAATCTTCTAGAATATCTGGATGCCAAAGTTGTGTTGTTTTTCATCGTCATCGCCACTCCTTTTTGATGCGTTGCCACTGTACTGGCCCTTGTATTTCCTCTAGCATTTTTCTTTCCAAACTGGTTTTCTTTAATATAAAATTATAAAGGGCAAAAATAGTCGTACAGATAGGTTGTCTGTTGTTGTTTTCACATTCTCAATGGCAAGAAATAAAGGAAAATATATGAATGCTTCTTATTGTTCGAGTACTCCATTCAGAGTATCACTAAATGCCTTTGTTATTTAAAGAGAAAACGAACATTTGGGACAGTTCACCCGAAAATAAAACGAACTTCGCTTGCCAATTCATTTTTATCGTTTTCTTATATTCGATGTTGCTATAGGTTCTTCGATATTGATCTTTTTTATTTTTAGAAGCGATTAGTTGATTACTAGGCTTTTTACCCGCATTGCCAACACTGCCATGTCACCTTCAGTTTTCTCCAGTCCAGTTTCCCTTTTAACTGACCCTTTTTCTCCAGAGATATTTTGATCATTGTGTGGTCATAGTCCGCACATTATCATAATAATAAAAAAAGGTAAAAATAGAAATGAATAGCAAGAGTGCAGTAGTGGTCATTGCTGTTATTGTTGTGGTGGTGGTGTTTATGATGATGCTGCTGGTGTCAAACTACAATATTCAACATGAAGGAATGCGATCGATCGATAATATCGCAAAAGCCTGTATGTTCGATATATCTACCTATTTTTGCAATCAAAGTCATCACGTTACCGTTTGAAGAACAACTTTTTGTACCTTTTTTTTGTTTTTCTGAGTGATTCACTCAACGCGATGATGATGATAAGCAGGATAATAAAACATGATAACAGGTCAATTACAAGAAAAAATGATAATCATCATCAAAATGTCCTCGTTTCTTTCTTTCATTACCACACAAATTCGTCAGAGGACCACAATGAAAAATCAATACTTGAGAGATTATTTAGGAAACGATGAATGGTATGCATTCAAGTACGTAGTATTTTTTGTAGTAAGGTAAACTAAACAAGTACATAAATTATTAAAGTCAAACATTTGGTAGGTATTTAAAAGTAATCAAGAAACACCAAATTAGAGCGAATCTGCAGAAAAAATAATGTCAAAAGTGCAACGGCCGCATGATGTCTGTCTTGATTGTGATTGATTGTACGCAGTATATTGAATTGAATTCAATCGTGACAAATATTTAATTATGATAAACATACAGTTGTCAATTGCGTATTGGCGAATGGCGTTTCTGAAAAAATCTGGTCAATTTTCAGTCTCAAAATGCATTATTATTACTGCTTGGGTATGTAGTGTAGTTTGATAGGTATTTCTACACTATCTGAAAATTCACACAGAATCAATGAATGCGGTCTAGTACTATTTTTAGTTTAGTTTTCCTTTTTGGTTTTTTAATGCTTATGACTTCCTTGAAAAATTATGTATGCAAACAAACGGGAAACTTTGCTGGAAAGAAAGGCAAAAGTAAATAGAGCATAACTTTAGTGTAGACCGCATAGATATCAAAAAGAGCACCGTATCCAAGAAAATTAGCACACGCTTATCCTCCTAACTCAAACGTTACCACACTTTACAAGAGCGTGCTTATGAATAATTAATTTGATGAATGTCATATTGTTCTTCCTGACTTTTTCATTATTCTTCGTCTTCACACTATTCCCCCACTTGTAAAAACCAACTTTTTTCTGCTGCGCATTTCCTAAAGCCATACAACTAACTCCGATCATGCCATAAGGTTTCTTCGTCATAAAGTGAAATAGGAATGTACATAGCGCATCGTTAAAATAGCATGAAAATACTAACGAATGCCGGACAGGTGGACGCCAAAAATATGTATGTGTTCTTTATACCTTGATCTCTGTATCTACCGCTGCTCAGGTGTATGTAAACAATATATATTTTTTGTAGGTAAAGTTGAGTGGTTTCATCTTCATCTCGTCTCTCTTGTGAATCTGAACACGGTTTTTGTTCAGTCCGGTTCAATGTCATGTTTTTACGATTCGTTGACTGTGTTTGGATTAGGTGGATGATGGATGTGTGTGTAGTAAAAAGATGATTTTGATGATTCAGCAGATTGGATATGTGTGTGAATGGAGAGAGAGATGATTGTGGAGTAGGTATTTTCATTTTTTTCCCTTTGGCGATCAACATTGATCAGTTTTTTTTCTGTGTATATTTTTTTGCGTGGTCAATGTTTTCCTGAGTGTTTACAAGATTTTTTACTACTCACTGCACAACTGCGTTCTTTACATGGAATATTTTATATGCCGACAATTGCTGCTAAATATGCATTTTGCCATGTTTGTGTTTTCCTAAGAAAAAAGGAAAGTGGATTTGGAATATTTTTTTTACCACAGTCATTTCAGGTCAGGTGGAAAAATAAGTGGATTTTTCGGTAACATTTTCCTGAACAAAAACGCTGTGTAAATCCATTTGACACTTTATTTTCCTTATTTTCTCTGTCATCCAGTCGTGAGATTAATCCCCAGGAATAGTTGTTGTTATTTTCGCCTGAAACTAAAGTAATTTTTTTTGCCAAAAACAAGAATTTACCACCGCTAACCAACCCAACCCACCTACGTATTTTTTATTCAATGTGGCTTTGGTTTGGTCGCCAAAAAATACAATTTTCGTGGTTATCATCGCTCTAAGACGTAAAACATGTATAGCTATCATGTAGAAAGATGAAACGGGTACCTTCTTCTACGACCTGAATAATAGATAATGAAATGACAATGGGATTTTTACATAAGAAACGTAAATCACTTCTCTTTATATATCCAGGGAGCCGTATGTCTGGGTAAAATTCCAGCTGAAGCTGGAATACTCCACTTTTCCTTTTTTCTACGTTATTATAGCAGGAGCATGTAAACTTCATCTTTTTTTTCTGCAATCTAATCATGTTCCACCTGAAAGATAATAAAGCAAATAGGAATAGGCGAAACATTCTTCGTATTGGCTAATGGGTGCATTCAGGTACATTTTCGTAAAAAAAAGACAGACATTTTTTCTGTCATTAGAATTTCTTGCGGCTCATTTGAGATTGCATTAATGTGTTTCTCCGTTCTTCATCTTCCATTATGAACCATCCGCATTACATTAAGATATTCAATGATCAATTGATAATCAGCAGAGCAGAAAAAAACACTAATGGGTAGGTTGGCTGTATCATATCATCATCATGGAAAAATGAAATATAGCTGGAAGATCAATACAAACTGAGCATGCTACATATACAGCTCAGGTTACTTCTTTTGTTTGGCTGGTTACATTGTTAGATGATGTCTAAGAATACTTATCCAAAAAAAGTCCAACGTAAATGGCATGAATTGCTGATTTTTTTTGCTTGCTAAAAAGATTACAACAGCAGACCAGTTTGAGGCAGGCATGTGGACAGGGAAGAATTGTTGCAAAAAAGGTTTTCTGTGTTGTATGCAGGCAAGTGCAAAACAGCAATTCCGCTATTTTTGCTATGTGTAGTCTTTTAACATGTATCGTTGTTATTGCCAATGCCATGCATCATAATAATGACATTTTTTTATTACGAGCACATGCATGTCGCGATAAATGTTATGAAGTGATATTATGCGGCTCTTTGTGGAATAGATGCAGTTATTCTTCTATGTACGATGTATTGGAACAACTTAAGTGAGTTGTGGCAGTAGGAAGTAAATACGGCAACTCTGCTTTCTGTTCCCTGTCATATTTCTGTTTTGTTTGGTTGTCTGCTGAATGCAACAGCAAGAACGAGACAGACACACCAAACCAAATAGCATTTTTTTGCGGTTTTATCATCAGCATCGAATCTCATCATCAGTCATCCACTTATAAATAGTGTAATACCTTTTGTTAGAAAAATGTGCATGTGTACATATTACAAGTAAGTAAATGCAAATATGGGTAATGGGTTAATATTTGCCTATTTCGATAGCATTTTTTTTGTTATGCTGAACTCTGAGCTGTTCGCTTCGACGCTCAATTTATTCCTACGAAATGTAAGGAGGATTAGGAAATCCAAACAAGGTGCTAAATGGAATACGGCATTCCAAAAGGCGATGGGTGACTATATGGAATGTATCGCGGTTGGATCTAACGCGGAAAGCGAGAAGATGAAAAATGTTATTTGCCATTCGGTGGTCTGGATAGGATCAAAAAATGTTATCGCATTGTAATGTTTTGGTATTTTGAATAAATATATGATAACGGGCATTGCCGCAAAAGTTTCCGGTCGCACATTGCAATATTTTTTTTAGTTTATAAATAGATTTAATACTTTGTAGCAAAAGTAAATAGTAAAAAATAGAGATCCGTGTGCAATACTAGGCAGTTTGTTCACTATTTGTTTTACCCGAATAGGTAGGAACTCCCAAAGAGTGTAAAGCAAAAATGAGTAGGTTGGTCGGGATATTCAATTGGTGAAATGCTATGCTGGAAAGGCAATTTCATTTGGCACACGTTCACATTTCTCTTCCTGGTTCCAGGAGGCATACATGCCAAAATTGAATTGATATCTACTTACATTTAATATGTAATGTATTTTTGTGTGGAATAGAATCACAATAGAAAAGTATAATATAATAATTTTCTTTTAAAGTAACACTCGTGCTGTCTTATGGGTCGAAGTTCTGGTTGTATAGATTGCACGAGATTACATAATATATGTTTTTTGGCAAGACTTCTGGAAGGAAGACGGGTTGCGTGCGGTTCATTGATTTGTCCTTTTTGATGTTTCTGGAAATAGTAAAGATGAAAGAAAGTGAAGGATAAAAACGAAAACTTTGTTAGTATAAATATTGTGCAATATATATAGACATTTTTTTACCTGTGGGAAAACTCGATGAATTCCAAATATTTTACTAGGAAAACAATATATTAGAAAAAAAGTGACCTGAAAAAGAAAAGGTAAAGAATGACGCAAGTGTTACATAAGAAATCCATTTCAGTTTTTGAAAGTTATCGGAACTTGATCTCTTGGACATTTCTGTGCCACTTTTGACGTGTTGGATCAAATGACCTTCTTTAGGGTTGATCAGAAAAGAAGAAGCATGTCATTGGAACGTGTAGACTGGATGCATATGGACGTTAATTATTTATTCGTTTTGATGTTCTTGCGAAGGTGTCAAGTAAAAGTAAATTGCATCGGACCCATTTCATGTCTTGCGTCAGGAAGGTGGCAACTATGGAAGTCATAAGTGACATATTTTATGTAGGTATGAGCAATTGGCATTTAAATGTTTTCTATTCCTGACGAAACGGTTTGGATAAAACTGGATTGGTATTCACGGTTCATTATCATCTTTCGTGATTCTTTTACTTCATCCCGTTATCAAATTTGTAGGAAGTCATTATACATATTTTACAGTACAGTACATTCATTATGCCGCCGCGGTAGTGAATGAATATGCAAGCAAACTCATGCATATACTGACATGTGCTTGCACTTACTTGTAATTGTAATTACACGGAAAATCCACACATGTCTTTGACTTTGATGACATTTGCGATAAAGCAAATCTACCAAAATTTAGTATGTCCCAAGAGACATATTGTCTGTTCAAGTCGAACTTGTTCTTTAACGACCTAAAAATGTCAGTTTCCAGCTTCTTCCTTCTTCGTCATTGTGCCATTTTTAGAAAATTATCCATTGACTTTAACTTATATGAAACGGTAACAGGAAAGTGAATAATGTCTTGTTTTAAAAGCATCAGCATATAAGCATACATTGCTATATTTTTAACATTTTACTGATAATCACTTATGTGCACTTAATAGTTAGTGGACCGACATATTCGTCGTTGCGTTCGACGTAGCAGAAGTTTTTTATAACCATCTGTCTGCTATTTCCTACGAACTAGAGTATAATGAAAGGAAAGAAAGGAATGAAGTGGAACTCTGCTGTTGACAATGAGTAATAAGAGCTCATTACAGGAACTGTGGAAAAATCCAGGATCATAAAATTACCAAAGTACGTCCGTTGTCGCTTTCGCCACGTCGTCGACATTGTATCGCATAGTCGCTAGATAAATTATACCTATGTGGCATAATGGGAATAAGTATGCATTGTGGGTTTTTGCAGATTAGATAAAGTTGCTCGCTGACTAAATAGAAATATATATAGGCACTGTTTTGGTATTTAGTGAACTTTGTTCATTTCTATTTGCATATCTATAGGTCTGTTTGCAAAGTTGCACCAGATGCAGGTTTTTTCTACTTCGTGTATAGCCTTATAGGTTTAACGAAAGATTTATACCTGCTTCTGAGGTTTTTCCCAATCTGTATTGATTATTCAAATGTCTGCGCTATTTCCAATCTATTACAGTTCAGCAACCCATTCAAGTGCTTTGGGAATGTAATGAGTACTAAATATGAAATGCATATACTATTCGCATTCTCCAGCATTTCTTGTAAAAAGGTAGGTACATGAAAACAATGAAAGCATCAAGTTAGTAGCAAGAAGTTATGCAAATTCAAAAGTACCAAGTTTAGCACAATATACGATGTTGCTTTTAATTAAAAATTAACATGTACTTTACTTTAATTAATTTTGTGTTCATCCATTCACATTGATTAGGGAAGGAAAAACACAAATTGTTTTGTAAATTGCATTGTATAAGAAATTACTTGAAATTAGTTAGCACTGATATAAATAACTTTACCCTTCCTGTAAAAAAATCAATATTGGAAAATAGCAACATGCAAACTTGAACTACAAAAATTTTGTGTACACTCTGCTTTGATATATATGGAAATGATAGGGTAAAAGCGAGTGTTACATTATTCAATGAATGTTAGATCGCGTTCAGATAGTGTGATAATAGGGATTGGTTATATCAGTAAAAAATGCTCGTTGAGTTATGCAATTCTGCACAAAGCACTACACAAACGTTGGAATTAAAATGGAATGTATGACGCTGCCTTTGTCAGGAGCTGAATTGGATCATGACCATACAAAATTGCATACTCTGCAAAATGTTAGATACAGCAAGATTTTCCGTGGAATCTTTAAGTGCCTCGATTATATGCAGTAGTAATACCGCCGGTGATTTGGATTCTTTAATGGAACGTCATTTGCTCGCCATATCGACGACTGGCCACGATGACCAGTCATTCAAGCAAAGTGATAAAAGATGGTTATCTTTATGCCAATCAAGATCATCCAGATAAACTGTCAATCAACTTAACTCACGTCATGCAAAACGCATTTGGTGGACTTGCTAAACATGACTTATTCGTGTGTGGTTTTACACAGAAAAGTCATCATCATCCAATATTTATCGTAAGCAATGAATACACAGGATGCAGTTTCATCATGGGTACATGGGTGCTACTGCATGCATTTTTTTGTTCTATCTCGTCTTGTGTCACTCAATTTCATCATCATCAAGTCTTAAAATCCGTGACGTAAATTTACAACTAGTCATAAAGTTTAGCGTGAACGCAAATAGTACACAGTACATACTTCTATGTACGCTGCACACACACATAGTAATTGAACTTTGATGCTTTCCAACTAAAATCAGTAAAATGAAATGACACACATTTCCTTTCCTGAATGGGAAAGAGTTGCACATTGTACACAAAACGTATTTGTACACACATACTCATTTTTAGGTACACATAAAATCTTTCCATTTGTCACGAGGTTATTAATGGTAAACAAAAACTGCTTTCAATTAGTAGCCAGTAGTCTAGTCAGTAAACTTTTTGTTCATATTTTCCAGAAAGTTCATCGATTCTTTGGACAGGATAAACTAATTAGCAGCAACTTTACCCAACTAAACCTTTCATGACACAGCATATAAATAAAATTATAATTAAGATGACTTTTGCTATTACTGCGGGAAATTAATATTTCCCATATACTTTTTTTTGGAAATTTACTAATCATTCTTAGAAATTATTAACTCTACCCAGAGGAGTCAAAGGTTATAACTTGGCTAAAAACAAACACTCAATAAATTAGTGCTGGAGGTCATTCCTTAACGAGGCAGGTCCAGGCCCCTACAGCTTCTGTTTTGTAGCTCAGCCATGTCTCCTTTCACCACCAGTTTCGTTAGTTTCGTATGATGCAATCCTCTTCCATGGAGTAGTCATTCATTTGTCATATATCGCCGCAGGATCACATGCTTTAGAGTTTTAGCTTATGAGAATTATAACTATAACCAAAATAATAATGATTAAAGCAACACATAAAAAGGAAAACTTTAAGGTACTTGTAGATAAACAAGGGTTTCATAATAGTCTATAATTGGTAGGTTCGGAAAAACATATCTACGCCCATTAGTTTGCCTGGAAAAAAGGAAAAAAGAAGCAGATGTGTGATATGTGTAGGAGGACGATAGTATATGAAGAAAAAAAACGGAAAGTAACTTTTCTGGAGGAAACAAGCTTTCCCCTTCACCTCACCTCTGGAGAATATAAGTGTTTACTTTATATATCATCACACCTAATAAGCTATAGCATATATCTAAATATAAACTGTACATATAGTCTGTTTACTAACTACCAACATCTTCAATCTTCCTCCTGTTCAATATAATAATGTTATGATGACGTTAACAAACCATGTGTATATACATACATTTGCTTTGATTCAAATTGCTTTTATTGGTAGGAGAAATGGGAGAAAGTTGGATTTACTTTTACCCTTTTCACTTCCTTTTGCGTTCCATGCCTTATATGGGACACGTGTGAACAAGTACACATATAAAGGACCTTGGGAATAATAAGTGTCTATTTTATTAGACTACTCTCTCATACTTTACTCCCATCTTACCAACGGGAGTAGTCAATAAAAAATATAATAACCGTCACAGGTTCACCATTGTGCCATTAATATGACTCCATTTCCTGGTTGAATTAAACCATCTGTCGTTTGCTGTGCACTATCACATAAACTAGAAAAATGAGTAAAAAGAAAGAAGGAAAAAAAATACAAAATGCGCGTCATTTCTTACATCCTGACTAATTCCCTGTAACATTTTGGTGGAAATGTACTCCCGAAAATAGAGATATAAAAATGATGGGAAATAGGGAAAGTAGAGAGCAATCGGATGATGAAAGATGATCAAAGGAATCCTCTCAAGTTACAAGTTCCTGCTCTTCCTCAACTTCTCTGTCTATATATTTCATTATACCTATTATTACACCCAATTACTGCTCTTGTCTTCTTTTCTGTATTACGATTTCCAGCAGAGATGGGTGTATAGTTTCAACAAAGACAGGTGAAGGTAGGACGATGATATTCTCATGAAGAGGTGCTTTATTTTTTTAATGGAATTGTGCTATGAACGGAAAGAGAAATGTAATTCAATAAGAGTGAAAGTAAAATGGAAATAGGGAAAAGAGAGATAAAAGAACAATTTCAGAAGGACAGGAACTCCTTCATTCAAAGTCATATAATAATAATGAACGCCGCTTTTGCACTATTTATAGCCACGGTTATATGACTAGTCGTAAAATAAAATTTGATACGACAAAATTATAAGGCATGTGGAAAGTTATGAATTGAAAAGCACAACAAGAAAGATAACAAAAAGTCTTTTTATGGACGGTGTTGCTGCGGAGAAAGTCTGAACACTTCCGGTGATGGTGGAAGGAAAAGTTTTGTGAAGAAATGTTGCTTTCTTTAATGGCAGGTAGTTAAAATGAAGTTTCAAAAGGGAAAGTTTTTGGGTAAAATGAGAAATTATATAAGTATTTTACCACAATAGCAGTAATACACCATCTGTCGCTGGTCTTTTCTACGTCTTTTATATCATTTCCTTTTTATATGAAACCATTACCGAAACCAGGAGTACTGCGTTGTTCAGGGAAAAAAATATTGATTGGTACAAAAGAGGGAAGTGGGATGATTTTGATGAGTTCATCCTTTTTGTTTGGGAAAAAACATGTTTAGAGAAATTAGGGATAAAATCTGGATTTATCACAATCTATTTTTGTTTGACAAAAGTTTACTTTATCGTCCAATGGACTATCTTATTTATAGAATATACCTACATAAGTATTACTATACCGAACAAATCCGAAGGACAAAAAAATAATAAGGCATGAAAACGAAAGCTGATCACGAAAATGGCATTTATATTTTTTTGTAAACACTCGCGTTTAAAGGATTTTAAAGGTTCCTGTTATCATTTTAATGCGTATTCCATTAACTACCAACGTGTGCATAACTTACATGAATGACGTGTTTTCTGTTTAGGAAAGACGTAAAAACGGCAATATTTATTAAAAATGCTTTTAGAAAAAAAAGACAATATACTTTTGATAAAAAGTATTTAATCATAAATGGAGATTAGTGTGTTTTATCAGTAGTTCTATCCAGTAAAGTGCAAACAGATTTTTACCTTTAACGTTCTTCTTGTCTGGATATATAGAAAAACAAATAACGTTACAAAAGAAAAAACTTTTTTTCTCTTATTCATGAGTATAACCTGGCATGTGACAAGACGAGATAGTCTAGTCGTTTAAATATTTAATGTACTTCAGTTTTACCTACACTCTCTCTATGCTCACGACTGTCAGTCAGAAGCCAAAAACGAGGCTTGGGATTTCATTACAGCGATGCATAAGATACAGCGATACATATTATTCTTCGTTAAAGTATAACTTACATTTTTACAATGTTTGCATTGTCGCATTTTGTGGTGTTGGTATTTTAGAGATGAAAAAAATCAAAAGCAGGCAGAGAGAAAAGGAGATAAGAATCCAAAGTAATTTACACAAAATAGTTTACCAACCAAGCCATCAATTTTCACAATGTTCATATATAATATTATGTTTTATCTTTACTTTATGGTTTACTTGATACTTTCTGTCTCTCGCTTCTCTCTCAGATTGCAGATAATATATATATGTGTGTGTAATGACTGACTTGAATGATAACGCTGGGGAAAAAGAGTGCTTTTTAGCTTATAGACAAGTAAGCTAAAAAGCGAAGAATGGAAAATCTGTTGCGCCTTTTATTCTGTAAGCGTCTCCTCTCCTTTTTGGCTTATCATCATCAGTGTCATAATAGAAACAGAGTATGTTGCATAGTGGAAAGGTGGTAAAGAGCTTTTATATAAGCTTATTTAGCTTCATAAGTTTGGTTGGTTGGCTGGCAAGCTTAATAGACACGCTCCTGTTGAAAACTCGCTCAGTTTTGGTAAAGCTGTTCCAGCGTAAACACACGGCTTCTTCTTCTCTCTTACAACCGGTACACGTACGCTGTACGCTGCTACTCGTTGTTATTCAATTAGTCGGTCAGGTAGGCAAGATAGATGCTTGCTTGTTGTGGAACGTTTATTATCATCATTAGATTAGAGCTGGGGAAATTAATTGGTTTGTGTGGCTGGTGTGTTATGGATTCATGATTACACACCTGTGCAGAGAAAGAGTATAAACTAATTAGTATCACGTAGTGGGTGGTCGTTCTAAGGGCTTTAGAAACTAATTTAATCGACTGTAATGTACATTTTCATGATTGATAGTTGAGTATACCGTGAAGACTACCTTAAACATTCCATCAGTTACAAAAACTTGAACTTTTGAACACTAAGCTACTCATTTACGGTCCTTTGACAGCTTTGCATTGAAGGAGAAAATCAAAACAGTGTAGTGTGTTTTGAAGAAAATAAACGGCCTGGATAACCGTCTTTCACTTTTCACTCTTGGAGGAATATTCCATAGAATTGTAAGTATTTTGGTTTTTGTCACACAACAAAATTTGTTTTGTATCATTAAATTATAATGAACTTGAATGGGTTTAAGTACACAATAGGCTATAGCAGACTACTGTCTTGTATAAATGCTTGTGCTTGAAATTGCGTTTCCTTTCGTCGATGTGAGTCGAGTGGTGAGAGAAAGCTTTCTCTTGTCAACTGTCCGTCTCGTCATGTTTTTTTTGTCGTTAAGTTGGTTTAGAGGTTAGTCCTGCCCCTCGACTACTACTACAACTCAATACGCGCTGGCGAAAAACGAAAGGGATCGATATCGATAAAAATGAATGATAGTACTTGGCTACCTTCAAAAAACGAGCCTTTTGTCCATGCTCATCATTTCATCATTAATGCAGGCGAAATGCAAATAAACGCGGTTGGTTCTCAGTCATTCCTCGCAATAATAACTCTACTAAACATAATAATAAATGATAACTGTAATAATATGTAATGATAATGCATACTCTTGGGTTGGAAGGAGAAAGTCAATGTTAAAAGTAAATTGTGGGACAGAATTATTAGTTTTCTCTGGGCAAGGAAGACCTTGAATAAAAGAAAGGAAAATTGATATCAGAGCTCGCCTTGTGTTTTATTGGGAAATTTTCCCTTGTGACTTTCTATTTAAGTCAGAAAACGCAATAAAGTTATATAGTAATAGTAATACATACTATAAATATGAAAAGTAAATTAAAGTCGTAATGTAAACTGAAAATGACAAATGCAAGTGACATTCATGCCCAATTAAAGTATGGTGGGTTATATAGTAAATAAACGAGAAAGATTGAGTTGTAAGGCTGCCCAAATAACGTAAATACGTAGGTGCCTAAAAAAGCACCGTTTGATATTTGGGAAACCTATTCCATGTTGTTTTTTCTTCATGATGGAGTGTATGACACATGTTCCTCTTTTGTCTGTGGTTAATGAATTCTGTGGACTGTGGGCTATGATTTGATTATGAAGATGGAATGGGAAAACACATTTTTTTCACGTGTGTGGGTAAATACAGCAAAACATATATTCAATCAAAGTATGATTTTTCGGGGGATTTAGAAGTGATTGATGTTTTGTTTGTGAAAGATTACGCTTGATTCTTTATTTTCATGAAAAAAAAACATTCATTCCGAATGTACGTGACCAACAGCAAGCAAAACCTCATAAATATTAAATATAGCACTTCTCCAGAACACAGACGCATTTTCCAGTGGCATTGCGTGTCAGTCGGCGTATATACATACATGCATACATAGGCATACATTTATTATTTTTAGATGATCTGTTACATAATTCATCTATTTCTGGTTTCGCCAAAAAAAATGATTGATATGAAGTTATCTCTTTCGGTGAGGTAGTCATTTTCGCATTAAACTTGGTAGGTATATTGTTTGAGTTGGCTGGGGCCAATTTGGCGAAAATGTAAAGTCCTATTGCAACACTGTAAAGTTACAAGGATAGTTAAAGGTCACATTCATTAATTTTCATAATAAATGTATTTTTCTCTACTGCGGATGCATTAAAAAATCAATGTTTTCGATAAGGTTTTTTTCATGTTTTCCGACATCATTCTGGATAATTCGATGTTATCAAGTTGATAATTTATCGTATGATAGTTTGTCAACAGACAAAAAAATATACATTTATTGTGTTAACATTTAAAATATTTAAAAATATAACAAAGTTTCAACATAATTTAACTGATTTGACTTTTTATTTCTTTTTAATCCACAGATTTCATTACGCAATTCAACACAAATTGTGTGTCGACATATATAGGACCATTGGTGCAGCAGCAGAAAGTGAAACGCTGCGTTTGCAGATGAACAAAGACAAGTGTCAAGCTAACGCCTAATCTACCTACCTATAAAAAAAGAGGTACAACAAATTTGTAACTCGCAACAAAAAAAAACCATATAATTACCACATTAAATGACAAGAGCCCATATACAAAGCCATAATAATATCAACACCAAAAAATCTCCGATAAATAACAGGCTGTATATGTGTGAGGAAAGCAAATATTTACAGAAACAATACTACTAAATCCATTAAACAGTTCATATCAGTCGCTCGTGTGGTTTCTGGATATAAAATCCATTATAGTAATCAGAGCCGAAACAATAATACCACGTTTTGTCGAGAGCCTAAAAATACAGAAGACAGAAAAAAACCTAAACCTTTCGTAACATAATTTTTATCGCTACCATCATCATCGTCGTCGTCGCCGTCATTATCATCATCCTCCTGTAATCAATATAATTGTTATTCTTGGGAGAAGTACCAGTTCCACATTCCCACCGTCAAACTGGCTGTACGGTTGGTGAGCGTTGTTGTTGAAGCACCACCGAAAACTCAATATCATCCTCCCTCGCAGTCATCATTGTCGTTATCGTCCCTTCTGCACCGGCACCATTACCATAATAATTTCAAGAGTAGTAGCGTCACCTCGTCAGGATCCAGCACTTTACTGTTAAGCAACCTGAAGCGCAGAAAATCCTGTTGTTGTTGCAAACAAAGACATTTTTGGTTAAGCATATCACACCCTAAAAGGCTATAGCCCAAAGTAAAAAAAAAAGAGAAAGTTAACGAGCGTTTATTATACACACACGTTATTGCCTTTGTACTATTGCTGTTCATTGTTGAGTGCCGAAGAAATATAAAATAATAATAAAGCGTTGAAGAAGACAGGAAGTCAAGATGGCGTTTATGATGCCAGTGATGAAGAATAACTACCCGTTGTATGCATCGGGTGCGGGAGCTGCTGCGGGAAAGCAACAAAGGAGAACATCAGAAACGGATGCGTCGAAAAGATCAAAAGCTCAGCAGATTGGGGGCTCAGCAGGGGGCAGAAGGAAGGTGAGATCGGAAGGACCAAGTTTGTCGACCTCGCCAGGCTCAGGAAACATTTCTGTCAACTCACAAGCCGCTCTCCAAGTGCCACACGCAAGGGGATCATCAAGACCGTTACCTATGGGAAGGGTGAGAGGATCTGCACCAGTGTTGGGAGCATCTTCTGTACCACTACATCGTCACAAGTAAGCTGACTTAAGCTTAATTTCAAGTAGAAACAATTTCTAAAGTTAAAGCTTCTATTTTTTAATTTTACATTTTAATTGTCTTTGTGTGTAATTATAGCAGTCTGCCTCATGGACCACAAGCAATTGTTGGCAGTGCACCGACGAAACCAGGCTCTCCTACGAGATCCGACAGTTCATCGTCGTCTTCCGAACCTGCAAGCCCTACAGTTACAGGCAGATTTCACTTGAAGCTCATGGCACGTCTCAGGAGATCACTCAGGATTAAGGATCCCGCTCCACCTGAGGCTGCGGCTACTACAGCGTAAAAAAAGTATCGACTTTCTTTTCATCGTTGTTGTGTGCCCAATTAAAAAATATAATTTTTATTATTATTATTGTCATTTAAAAAAAAACTATCTCAAGCTAATCACCATAATTAATGTTATAATCATTTATATTCATTATTACTGTTATTTCTGTTTAACTTTACGAATAGCAAGTAATCCAGTAGTATAGCAGTAAGCGTTGTTACATGTTAGCCAATCGCAAATCTAGTACCTTTATATGTCTATATAAAAAAAATTTATAATAATATATTATATATCTATGATACAGCGTGTTTTCCCCTTTTTAAATGAAATCGCTAACGTGAAAGATAAGAGACACGCGTGTTCAAATGATTTAAAAAAGCAGAGAAGGTTGTAAAAGAAAGCTGCTACTGTGCTTATATAGCTTGAGAGAGAGCGCTTGTTGTTATTCCAAAAAAAGTCATCACGTCAAATGGGCCTATTTTAAAAGTGTAATCTTGGCTATGAAACTCATTCATGAGAATGTGGACTGTGAACCTTCCAAATTGTTTCGAAAAAAACCCCGAGCCAAGAACAAGAACACTCAGAAAAAGGCATACCATCCGAAAAATGATCATCATTTTCATCACACAGACACCAGACGCCAACGAAATACACACACACAGGGGATTTGAATAAGAGGGGAAAAAAGAGTTGAAATCTGCCAAGACTGATCTTTACATTTATTATTATTACGATGATTGTAGTAGTACTTTTACTATAAATATCTTATTACATAATAATAATGTCGTATTTTAAATATAAGCTACATAAGCACGAGTTTTTTTTGTTGGCTCTTCTGTTGTTTTACGCTCGCCGCAATGAAAAGTTGACACACATGAGGAGATGCAAATTCGCAAAAATATAGATGTTGTTGATAGCAAAAAAATAAATGTATTATTATCATCTTAAACACTGCTGCAGCTCCATAAATAGTAAATGCTCCACATTTTTAATGCAGTTCAGTAAAAAATTGTATTTTTAAACTACTTGATTCAATTTTAGCAACGCACGTAAATACGTAGTAAATTTCATTAAAACTATATAAATATGTATCTATTGACTAATTCAAAAAAATACACAACGAGAATGACAAGCAGAACAATCTTTTGTAACGTAAATTATAATGATTTATGTCATACGTAAAAAAGAGATAATATAAAATTATTGCCTGTTATAACAAGCCTTATTACTTGTTATTAGCTGCAAAAAACAAACGTATTTATTGTAAATAAAATGTTTAATTTCGCTCTTCCGCTCATTAAAAGAATAATTTACTTGCAAAAATTTTTTTTCTTTCTTTTAAAAATCTGTTCTTAAATGTCTACTAAATTAAGTGTGTAATTATGTTTTGTGGTTCTGGTATTTTTTATCTAATTTGTGTACATACATAATTTTATGTACGTATTTAGTTAACTTATGTGACCATTGAAATTGAGTTTATATAAAATGTACCTTATAATTTGAATGAATTATGCATTTGCATTTTTCATTATAAATCATAACAGACAATTTGTAGTGCTATTTAAAAAACTGTGCTGTATTTTGTAGTATATTATATAAAGCTGTTGAAATAATTAGGTGTATAGAAAAGTACAAGCGAAACTACAGAAAAAATTTTTACTATTAAAAGAGAAATGGTTATTTTTAATGTGCTGCTGTTGCTAGCAAAAAACTGCAATATTTGCAATACATACGTTGTACGTAAATACAATACATTTTAAAAAATAGTTACGTATTCTATAGAAAATTATAAATGAATTTTTACATAAAAAAATGTCGTGTGCTGAGAAACTAGCTGCTAAACTGAACAAAAAAGAGAAAATCGCGTTACTATTTGTTGTACTATCAAAAACATTGTAAAAAGAAGAAAATTCAAATAAATGAGCAAGTGAATTGCTTAACGTAATGTATTACTTAACTATAAAAAAAATTGCCGTATTGGAAAATGTTCTTGATTTAAAAAAAACCGTTTTGTATTGTTTATTATAGCAAAAACATTCCACACTGGCATATTTTTGGCTTGTTGAGAGGGAACAGAAACAGCAAGCTTTTTCTTTGCACAAAAAGCTTATCTGTTCGAAAAAACGCAAGTCGATCGCGTCAGCTCCGCCTTGTGCTCATCGATCTAAAAATAACAACCGAAAAATCTGGCAATGGATACTCTGCATAAAATTTTTAAACCACATGTTGATACCTACCTACATTTAATTTAAATCCATCAAAATCTATTGTTTCTTTAAAACAAAAAAGAAATATGTAGCCCTGAGCTCATTTCGAGAGGCTGTTTGAAAAATTGATTCTTTATGCGATTTGGAATACCCCAGAGGACATTGAATTCACCGGGTTTCCAAAATAAATCTTTCAAAGTGCATGCATACATCCTCGAAAAAAACTTTTGTGTACGGTGGTGGATAACAAAAAGCCGGTGATTTTTGGTTTTCGAGGAAAAGGGGCTAAAAAAATTTTAATCACGGTACTGACAACTGAATTGGTTTTCTCTAGGGTATCATTTCCTTGTGTAAAGCATGCAGTTATAAACATTGGTGCAAATTGCCTTGTGTTTTTTCGATGGAGAAGGAAGTGCAAATTTGAAAAGCGTTCTTGGCAGGGATACAGACAGGCCACTGGTTACAAGCACGAGATTAGACTTTTAGAAAGCTTGCCAAAATTGAAATTAGGAGGAATCTGCAAGTTTGCAAAGAAGGAAGCAAGGAATTAGCAAGGTTTGTCTTTAAGTCGGTACCTTATCCTTAGCTTTTAGCATAAAAAAATTCCGGCTTATAAAGCGCTTCATATCGACATAGTTAAGTAGACAAAATGTTATGATTTTATGTGTAAATCACGCAGATCGGATGGATTTACCGGTTGTGTGGTGAAGATGAGAATTTGAGAGGACTATCATGTTTTCTCTTTTCCTTTCCTGCCGTCATTCAAAGATCCTCCGAGCAACATTTTGCGTGCAAAATGAAAATTTTTTATAGAGCAAGACAAATGCGATCTGAAGGCGAAAAGTGCTTTGCATTATTTATGCTGTCAAATAAATTTGTTTTGGTGTGGTTGGATCTGTTTACTAATGGAATATATAAGTTGGTGACTTTGGCATCATCTCCTTGAACTTGGATTGCCCTTTTCGCATAATAATAATAATAAGTGTACAAAATATATGCATGTGTGACGTAAACTTGTTTATAGAAAACAGATCAACAAAGTAAAGATTAAAAATTATCCGAAGTTTTATGCGTGGAAAGCAGGAAGAAGCATCCTTTTTGCTTATTGGAATATGGGGCAACCTGAAACTATTCGTCAATTTGGTTCTTAAATAAATCTATTAGATCAACATTTTCTCTACCCAGAATGCATTTTTATTTCAACAAACAACATTTCCCACTGTAGTCCAACAGTTTACATACAATTTTATATCTTTCTTGAAACATGATGGAAATCAAAACAAGATTAAAACTGCAACATTGGAGGTCCGTTGAATGGGACTATCCCTGAAATTAAAATGTAAAGAAGTATACATTAGTTTATAAATAAACAAATCTTTTTTATTCTCCTTCCGTTCAAAAGACAATCTGCGCATTTACACTCGTCACCGGCAATTCACGCTGTTATTTTCACGAATTGCCGGTTTACTGCTATTTTAACTGTTGATTGCACACGTTTCATTTGTGAAACTATGCTATAAACAAAAAACAACGGTTTTGGTCATATAGCCATGTATACAAAATAATATGAGATACGAATATGCAACTGGCACGATATCAAACCCAAATAATAATTGGCAGACCGAAACTAATTTCATTTAATATAGACAAGGACGGATATCGTCCGTAAAAGTGACAGTGGCAATGACAATGGGATTCCTTTTTATGGATGAACGCATCAAAATAAACGGAAAGACTGTGTAGCGAGTAAGTTGAATGAAATGCGCTTTTGAAAATGATCTTGACAGTCTACTCAGAAATTATTTTTTTCTTATGCGAATATTTTTTTATGTACCTTGCCGATTTGGCACAAAGCCAACGGCTCCACCTGGGTTGCCCATTTCGGTACCAAAGGCATTTCGCCTTGTCCTCTCACTTCCGTCAGAAAATGAGGAAAATCCGAATGGTCCAGAAGAGGCGACAAATGTATCGAATCGTGCCACTGGAGCACCAGGTCCTCCATTTCCCATTGCGATATTCCTGACTAAGCGGTCTAGTGACATGGCTGAGTTGTCGGAGGAGACCTGATCATTTCCTACTTGTTGCCGGGAAAATGGTTGCTGCTGTTGCTGTGGTTGATGAGGTGGGTGTAATGAGACGCCTGGGAATTTGTTCCCGTTTTGTGAAGGGGGCATTATGATTTGTAACGTGGAGGTGGATGCACCAGGACGTAAAAAGCCTCCTGAAAGCGGTGGGAATAGAAGTCCTCCACCTACATTGTGGGATTGTGGTTGGTTCCTTGGTCCTTGATTATAGAATGTTGAAGGTGGAGGAAGAAGGGGGAAGATTGGAGGTAAAAGGGATGAAAGAAAAGGTGGAAGGTTTGCAGGGCGCTGAGGTGGATAAGGGAAACCTTTAGTGTTACCTTCGGATCCAAAGAAGGAGGGTTTGAAGGAATCCTTTTCTTGTAAAGAGGCTTGAAAGTTGGTGGAGGGCTCCTCGTCGACTTCAATGGCGTAGTGGAGGAAAGTGGAACCATCCTCACGTGTGCAAGAGTGGGTTGGACTAGGGCAAATTAGTCAAAATCAAAACGGTCAGAAGTGTGACATGGCATTAGATGAATATTTAGAAAACTTACCAGCATTCATTTGTCAAGCCTCTTAATTGTGGTGCAGAATTGGCAACATGGCTCTCCTTGCAGTTAGAACCCACCGGAGGTGGAGAACATCTTACACGCAGGCACTTGTTGACATAAGAATCCACCACGGCATCTTCATCTTCATCGGATGGTGATGTAAGATCATGCGCGTCAATAATGACAAAAGCGTCCTTGACATCGTTTAGTCCACTCTTGTCATCTTCCACGATTCCTAGTCTGATTGGAACATTTTCTTGCACTTTTTGTGTAACAATTTCTACAGCGGGGATGGGCGTTGGTGATGTCGCTGCAATTGCTGCCGCGTCATCAATTGCGAAAAGTGGTGGAATAGTGACATCTTGTGGTTTGGCGTCACCTTCTGTGCTCCTTTTGGAGTCACTTGTCTGAAGGTCTACCAAGGTTGAGTCTGGATTCTTTTCATTTGAGTTAATCACCCAAGTTATCTTTGCCGTATCTCCTGGATTTGGATTTGGGGATATGGTCAGGCCATTCTCCACTTCTTGCCTTTTTATCCTCAGGAAACTTTCTCCATTGTCCATTGGAGATTGGAGGGCGATTCCAAAAGGGAAGCTGGTAGCTAATTCAAGGCTTGTCAGTGCCAAAAGGCATAACAATGTTCCCGTGTTGGAATTCATGGCTGTCGTATTTTATGAGAGTGCTGCTGAGTTAAAACTTAAAATGAAGTTGTTGAAGCGCTTTTATCGATTAATCTAGACTGCCACCTCACCACTCATTTCCAATAATATATAAGAAGAATATAAATGTAAATTATGAGCAAATTAAGAAATAAAAATAAAATGGGCCCGAGCATAATAGGCCTTTGTTGCGAAACTTAGTAAAGAATTTTTTTTTTTCATTTTATTGCGAGAATCTGAGTAGTTAAAGTTTAAACAAAGTTGATTTTACGTGAAATTTAGCTAATAAAATTTTCATTGTATTTTTCAGTTCAAGGAAAGCCAATTAAACGAATTGTGTAAAAGAGAAAAAAGGAAAAAAAAATTGCAAAATCATGACAAACTACATACCTAAATATAATTTGATAGAATTCATTTTACATAGGTGTCACCTTACGCATAAGTCTACTAATACCCCTACTCACATAATTGTCATGAAACTTGTATACAATGTATACCTGGTGACACCCGTTAAAAAATTACTGACGATGTTAGTACATAACTTGGAAATGTGGCTATATTGTACAATGCTATTTAATTAAATAGGCGATCGGACGTAAGATCCAAACTTCCTGCTTGAAATCTTGATCCCGTTGATCCTGCTCCACCTGCAGGGTTAAAGTAAGGATGCTGAGCTCTGCGACGACTGCGTCCCCTCGGTAGATTAATTTTCGTACAGGCTTTAGCCAAATTAATTATTTCCGTTTCCTCTTCATCAGTGAATTCCATCCTGCTTAAGACATTAGCGTTGAAGGATTCTCCACCGTGACGGTCGATGTTGACCACCAGTCGATTCCACTTTGCCTTCAATGATCCTCCATCTCGGCATGCGGGGTAGTTCAATTTCAGGACATTTTCTTCATACTTTGCCTACATAATGAAATAAATTACATTAAAAGTGGTGATCCAAAATCCTTTAAAAATCATAATTATGCAATATATATTTTACTTACAATTAACGATGGCCCGAAAAATGAGGAGGAATCCCAGAACCGGTTCAATTTCATATCGTATGCGACCTTCTCATGATCACATTTCAAAGCGCTCATAATCCTTCCCGAAGTCGACAAAATTGCTTTCAACAATGCTGCCGTTTCTTCTCGAGCATACCTAAATACATAATAATGACTTTAATTAATTATCTGTTGTAAAAATTTGATAATTTAAATTAAATTATAGATAAATGTCTTCTCCTTACTGTAAACAATGCAGCATCTGCAAACTGTCATGTTGGGTCAAATTTTGATGCTTTTCCTTCCACATCTCAATTTGCTTTTTTAATCCAGGAATATCCTCTGCTTCACATCCATCATTCCAGGATCCATCCTCTACAGTCGCAGGACTACTCCGATTAGACAAATCTAATGGAACATCCATCGGTTCCGGATTCTCTGGAATGCAGCTAGTTCCAGCAACTCTCCTTGGGACGCGTGGTTCCACGGAAGGGGCCCTTCCATTACTTGCCGCTGGAGGAATGTTCTGGGTCCGATCCGTTTGTGTGCCGCCAGTGCTAGGTCCAGCAGCAGCCCCTTGATCATTCGAAGGTCCTGTAACAGACGACATGGTAGGAAACAGCTCCTGGGTTGATGAGTTACCGTTTTCAACAGTACTTCCGTTAATCATCCCCGATGAGTCCATCAGGATCTCTGGCATCTGGAAACTAAAGAAAATATTTTTTAAATTTAATTCCACTTTCCATTAAAAACATAATAAAATATTTAAATTAAATTAAATGCATTTTTTTTACTTTTCCCAATTAATCTTTGGCGGAACACGGCTATCAATATAGCACATTTGATTAATAAACTCGCGCAAACGTTGGTCCCGTTTTGCGATTTCAATAATCTTTCTGGCCTGTTTCCTCTGCGCTTCCGATGTAATGGAATCCCGTCCATTAGTCAGCTCAACTAAGTAAAGCTGCAAATAAAAAAGAATAATTAATTAGTAAAATAATTTTTAATTAATCATAATCTTTTTTTAAAGTAATCAATTTTCTAACTTACATGAACCTGGGCAAGGTCTAGTACTTCAGAATCGGGTAAACCTTTCACCAAATTCATTGCTTCTTCCATATTCCAAGCTCCCACACGAACAACCGGCAACAGGTAAACTTTTATGAGGAAATTTGGACAGACAATTACCAAATCCCAATTACGTTTACGAGTTAAGTAACCCCCAACTAATAATGGTCCTTGATGACTGGATTTCTGCTTCAACAATTCTCCAAAAAGGAAAACTAAGGACCAACAAAAGACCCTTGAAGATGTTATCTTGACCCGACTCAACTTGACCAGGACAAATCAATGAATGACCATTTCCAAGCAAACCACTCCTATTTATAGGACCCCTGAAAGTAGGTCATCCAGGTCCTTATGCAAAATTGTGCAAAAATACCGGAAATGTGAAACCTTTTTTCCAGGGACGGTAATGGGGTAATATGAATAAAATGCGATCGGCGGAAGTCATGTAGTTTTCAGGTACCGTCAGGTCCGTGCTTTCGTTTGTTATATCCTTTGTTCGTAATAATTAAAATGCATATTTATTCAAAAACTCTAATGACTTTTATTTATTTTAATTATGAATCCGAAAAAGTTTACCGGAAATAAGAAATGAATGTGTTCAAATCAGAGTGACCTTTCCTATCATTCCAGGATTTACATAATTAACATTTTAATTAAAAATTTATTAAAAATGAATGACCTCTTTATAAAATGTTCTCAATAAATAATTCAATCCAGTATCAATGAACAATTAGCTTAATTTTGTTTTGCTGTGGTCAGATTATTTAAAACCGTTTTTATTGCATTCCTTCAAATTAAATAACATTTACAAACCTTAAAATCTGGATTCATTAATTATTGCAAATTACTATGCTCATGATGACCCCGATTGTTCAATTTATTAAATCGTTTATAATCTGCATAGTTATCGGCAATGGAAGGTCCTGAATTAGAATGACGGTGACCTTTGTCTTGAGAGGAAGATGATGGCGTTGGACCTGTTACAGGTTCTTCATGATGAAGCCTGTTAATAAAATTCTTATTGTGGCTATTGTCCAACTTGCCCTTGGCTGCATATTCTTGAAACTTTTCCTTTTTGGCGTCTTTCGAGTCCCCGGGGCTGGTTTCCCGTGGAGGAAATTCATCCTCGTGGTCATCAATGTCAAACATGTCATGTTGGTACTCATGCTTTACATTCCAGTCTAAAAATTTGCATAAAATATGAAATTAATTTCCATTTTTAATGTTAAATCATTTAAATTAAAAGTGATTTAAAATTACTGTTGTCTTTATCGAAAAGGCTTTTAGCGAGAATCTCATCACTAGCACAAATCCAAGTAGGGCAACAGGAGTCCCCATCGTATCTAGGTCGACATTCTGGACTTCCTGGCGCTGGAACCGGTTGAGGCATGCAATTCACTCCAGCGCAGTTTTTCGATTTGTGAACCTCGTTGCTTGCCTGACTACTTGGGGTAACTTCCGGTTCAACCACTTGTGTTCGAACCTTGACCTTTGGGTTAAATTTGGATGCGTATGCAGATTGGAAAATTAGCAAAAATGTTAAATGAATAAAGTAGAAAGTAAAGAAACGATTATTTAATGATTGGAGGGCCTTCATTTTTTTAATTATGCAGATTTTAATTGCGTTTATAAAGAAATTAAGTTCAGCTTTTGGAGAAAGCGATCTTAGAAACAAGCTATGTAAGTAGGTTTACGTATTCATATTCATACGTGGACAATTAAATGACGTGGCATTAATTAGGTATGCATTTAGTGACCTAATTTGGACTATTTTTTGAACACTTCTTGGAAATTTGTTTTCCATGTTATTATCCTGTGCGGTATGAATTTCTTGAATAAAAAGCCCCCATTATAATAATCAATGCGTTTACTTTCATAAGAACTCATTTTTGTATAAAATAATAGCGCTATTTAGTTTAATGACAACATTATTTTCAGAACAATAACCAAAAACATTTCATATTATTGCATACATTCTTCTTATATATCTGTTTCTTACATGTAACAAAAAAAATTAACGATATTATTATTGTTTTTCTTGTTTTTTTCCCTTCCTCTCGACTAGACCTATATAGAATTTAGCTATATACGTATATACCTCTAGCGTCTTCCACCAAACCCTCCAAATAATCCTCCCAGCATACCAGCTAATGGATTTCCTCCACCACCACCTCCAAAAGGATTCATATTCATTCCCATGCCACCACCTCCAAAGCTACCACCTGATGAACTGCTGCTAAAGCTGGAAAAGCTGGAACTGCTTCCTCTCGTCATTCCTACAGAAAAACCAATTAAATTTTAACCACGCCATTTGCAATTTCCTCAATTTTTTTTTGCATCCAATTTATAAACTGACCATATGCCGTTTGTCCGTTATTGCAATGCCACACAGGGCAACACTCATCTCTTTCCCCATATTTAGGTTCGCACTGTGCCCCAGGTGGGGCACCTGTACAGGAAGCGTCTGGACACTTGGAGCCTCCATCTCCCACTCCAGCAGATACCACCGTGAAAAGAGCTCCTCCAAGCAAGACAATCACCACCACTGACCTACTTGCATCACTGATTCTCAGCATTTTATTATCCTCTGCCACAAAATAAAATTGGTTTTTAACAACGAAGGGATTTAATTTAACAAACTTAAGTGATCATGTCTCCCACCCAGAAAGTTAATGTGGATGATTTCACTTAAAAAATGGAATGAATTGATTAAAAATAAGTATGGTATGATTTACGTAGAGTACTTACCTATATATATTATGTAGACGACTGAATGACGAAAGTCACTGAAAATATGTTTTACTTGATGCGTAATCTCAGGAAGATGACGGTGATGGTTAGTATTACCATAAGACAACCTACCGAGTTTTTAATAGTGTTTGCTATAACTATTCATGTTTGGGAACAATGGCTAATAAAAGTGGAACGTGTAAGGATGCGATGATGATATAAAATCTGAGTATATTGGTATGGCGTCGACACGAACGTGTTATTCGTTCCGTTCACACCGTGAAAGATTAGAGATTATTTATGCGATCTTTTTATTTAAGTATGATTGGTTTACACAGGATTTTGATTATTTTACCGTGCCTATTTTATTTTGGGGTTCTTGTCAAAGTGACCTGATCGTTTGAATGAGGCTGGAACTTTGAGCTTTTATATAGACCTCGAGAGTAGAGAGCGTCTTAAATGATGACGCAATTATGAAGATACTGCTGTGATTAACTTTTCAAGAAAATAAATGTGAGCAATAATAATATGCAATGCAGTTTTTGTTATCTTTTAGCTTGTTTTTGGTGCATGCATCACAGAACAAAACACCACCAGAGTATGTGTGCCTAAGTACAGGATTACATTACAAATCAATTTTAAGATAAAAGTTAGTTAAAAGGCAATACCCGTCCTGTTTTAATGACTTTTGTACCATTCCATTATGAATCATATATAGAAAGTCATAATTTGGAATGTGTGTGTGTCCCCCGCATACTGTTAGTTTTTTTTGTATGACTGGTACAGTTTCTATTATTCAGTGGTAAATTCCCAATCATTATATTACCACTAATAAAAAAAACATCCCAAGTTGGAAAGCGAAATGAAGTATTTAGCACGTGTTGTTGCATGAAAAAAGGGGTTTGTAGTAAGTGCTTAGGTAATTTTCTAAAAAAAACATTTAATAAAAAAACGTTATGAAATATTATAGCTGTTTGTCTGTCAAACATTAATTTTTACAGAAAAGGAAAGAAGGCGGAGGATTCCATACTGTAAAGCAGCCCACCGCAATCAACACGAAAAAGTAGTTTCGGTTCCGCTGTATTATCATTCATTGCTATACATGTAGCTATTTTTAGAGGAAAAATGTAAAACAGATCAGTTTCAAATTCAAGTCAAATCGTTTAAATGGTTTGCTATTATCTACCTAACTGCTTTTAATAATGCAAGACAAGTGCTCTAGAAGATACAGAGAAGACAGCATAATTTACGCATGGATGACTATGACACTATTTCGATATGGATAAAAAGAAAAATGGTTGTTGTTCCACTTGCTGGAGATCTGGAAAAGATGCTGATAACTTCAATTACTATTTTTATTGCATATGGATATACGGGAATTTGCTGAGTTGGATACAGTATCCAATTAGCGGAGGCGGTATTCCTGCCGTCAGAAATTCCCCACAGCAGTTTTCACCAGCTTCAAAAATAAAAATCGCTGCGCAGATAAGAACAACATGTCATTTTACTTGTTTCAATTCAAACTCAAAATTCATACCTTCTTAACTAAAACAATTTGAAGGAACGGAAAGGGTTAATTAGCAAAGCAGTTCTTTTTGGTTGAGCTGGTTTGCGTAAATGTGATGGAAGAAGGCGTGCAAAAAAAAATAACCTGTAGAATTCAAGGATGCTTATCATTATACATCACTTTCCCATTTATTGTGTGCATCGTCTGTATACAATGTTTACTAAATAATTACTAAAGGCATCTTTTTGGAAAATACTCTGAAAAACGGGAAATTATTTGTACCGCTGCCAAAAAATATTTGTTTTTAAAAGAAATTAACTCTGCCATTCAGAAAACCTTGAGATTGATATGCTTTTTCTGAAGAGAATCTCTCAATGCCCCATTTCCATTTTGTAATTTTTCATTTAATATTTTTATCCCTTTGGCTCTTTCGCAGGTTTGTTATTTTCTCATTTGCATTTTAATTTTCCTGATCATTTAATGGTTTACGACATCTATAACTTGTTATATTATTAGTTAGCAGCGCTATAAAACGGTGTAAATATTTTTTTGCTCTTTATTACTAGCGGCCTTCTGGTACTTTTAGAGCTGTAAATACATGGAAAATTTGTGACAACTAATTTATTTTTATTTAAGTATTTATTTTGATACGATGTTAAATGCTAAGTTAATTAAATCGTTTTAATGCATGTAGTTTCATTACAACCAATCTCTGTTGTGGGTTGATACTGTGATAAAGATGATCAGGGTTGAATGAAATGTTATGTATTTTATGCACATGAAATATTAATTCCACTGGAAAAATATCAACAAAAGTATTATTACGAATCATGATGAATGTGACCTAGACAGAGGAAGGAAGCTTAAATATAACAAGGTCATAAATAGTGAAAGGGAATCACTTGCCTGCCATGAAATGAGTCAAGTAAAAACGATAATGGTACAAACACATTAACATTTTATGACAAAAATAGTAAAGTTTTGTTCTCCAGAGGGGTTCACATGATTCATGAATGAATGACGATGCGCATAAAAACATTTATTTTGCTTTTTAAAGAAGGTTAGTCATCCTAAATCCTTACGTGCTCACCGTTATCCCTCCTTAATTTTCTGAATGACGATATCGGATGCGATTTATCATTAACTCAAATTACACAACATTCCATTCATAAATTTATTCTAGAAATCTTTTTCCAGAATTCCAAACATGACCTGGATTACCTTAAATTAGTCAGTTAATATTTTATAAAGCTACTCAAAAAATTTTAAAAAAACGGTTTAAACTTTACAATGACGTGTTCTACATAAACAATGCTATTACCACTTAGACCCTCTGCTACTGTCATTATGCCTTTGTCACAGTGTACGTGACATATTCACAAATGCCAACAACTTTATTAGGATCACAGTTATAAAAGCAGCATTTCTTTGTACCTGAAAAACAAAACGAGATCGTCATCAGAGCTGATGATGCCATTGTGAGAAATTACTGCAATAAAGCTGTTTTTTACCAGAGCAATCAGTGTCATATAAGCACTGGGCTGAATCAGGGCGCAAGGAAGCACACTTTGCCCTTCCTGCCAAAGGTCTGCACTGCCCTGGAGTTCCTCCTTCAGCGTCACCACTGCTGATAACGCCATTGCCCCAGGTAGAATCATCATGTTTGTCCGTTCCACGGTTATTGTGACTCTTGCGACGGTCCTGCTGAGGTCGGTAGTGAGTATGGCTATTGTGATAACCTTGATCTCCATTATGGTCAACATTGGTTTGGTCATGATGCCCATGATCATCATAGCTATTATAGTCATCCCCAAGATTAAGGCTTCCACTACCTAACGTTGCCCCACCATATTTACCGCCATCATCGATATAGTGACTGCCACCGCCACCACCGCCGTTGTAATGATTTCCATGTTCGCAATCATTTTTGTTTTTATGATAATGGTCTGGTTGATTGTCATGAGGGTGGTAATAATCTCCAGGTTGGTGGTCATCTTTACAGTCGGTTGATCCACCACCTCCTAAACTGCTACCACTACCCCAACTTTCCCACCCACCCATTCGTTGGGAAGATGACGGTGACCAACTTGAAGCACTTGTCGTAAGTTCGGCTGTACTACCTTCCAAAATTGGATAATATTGGGAGTATTCCTCCTCACTTGGATATTGTTGATAGGATGGTCCACCGATATTCCCAACACCTCTGCGGTGACCTCCGCCACCATTCATCATTCCATTTCCATAAAATCCATACTTTATGGCAGTATTAGTATTGTTGCTAGAATTATTACTAGTATTATTGGCATTGGAATCGGAATTAGGTGAAGCGAATATGAGGTCGCTACCGCTTCCATCCGGAAATTGAATGATGGGTGGAGGATCAACTTGAGAATTCATTTGGTCACGTGAATGTGAATTTGATCTTGGCCACGTTGGAGGATCGAAAGGTGGAAAACGGATGCTTCCATTTCCTTCTCGCCTTCCTGGTACTGCGTTACTACTGCTGGCATTTCCACTATTACTGGAATTACTATTGCTGGTGCTATTTGAAATTGAAATGGTATCGTTTCTACTTGGAGATTCTTCTTGAGGAGTAGTCACATTTACGGAAATGGAAAATGACGTATTTCCATTCCCGTTGTTGCTGCTTTCGGTAGTTTTGTTGCTTTGTTGAGATTTGTCCATATTGCCCCGGTTGTCATTTTGTTTCCCGACAGACTCTTCTTTGCTGTCCTCTATTTAATTTTTAAGGTAAATTGAAACATAATCTGGATAAAATGTGTGCAAAGGAAATTAGATAATGTGGACATGCTGTTGTTGATTGTGATTTATAATAATTCATGCCATGCAAAAGGTTTTTGTGTTGAAAGCAAACATGCAAGAAAATACACACGAAAATTACAAACAAGTTATAACGGTTATAAGCAAGCAGGTTCAACTTTATTGAAAGAAGACATGCACAAAATAATAATTAAAAAAAACAAAAAGGTTCATTACAAGAAGTCAGTAAAATATGTTGTGTGTAAATGCTTGGAAAAAAAATGAAAACTAAAACATGCAAGAAAATGTTAATAAACTCATATGTTTAACCATGATTTGGATAACTTTTATTTTTAATGTTACTACCAGGGGCAATGGCATGCGCTTCTGTGCTGTTGGTCATGTCATCCATTGGAGCCATTGTGGAGTCGGTATTTGGGTTGCCAGTACTAACAATGGCGTCTCGTCTGGAACGACTTTTTGAATCAGTTTTGCCAGAAGTACTTTCTTCCATTGGAGACTTTGTAGTGGCATCCATCATTGAGGATCGTCTGTTTCTTGATCCCGATGAACTTCCACTCTTGTCGTTTTGCTCGTTTGTAGACATTGAAGAGGAAGTTGAAACTTCTTTAGTGGTGCCGGTATTTTGTTGGTTGCCACTGCTTTGTCGTCGTTGACGGCTTCCTTCCATTTTAGAGGTACAGTTTTCTGCATAACGACCGGGATATTCAGTGGCCGACGACATTTGAGCAGCCCGTTTATTCCGTGAGCTGGAACTATTTGAAGATTCTGTCGAGGGACTCTCAGGAATATTAGGGGATTTGGAATTCATTTCCGGTTCCTTTTGCTGTCCTGTGGATCGCATGTATCGATGGTTGAAATCTGTCAATCAAAATGCAAATAATGATATGACATAAAAAATATTTGTTATGTTTTTTGTTAAAAGTACATTCAACTTTTTCCACCCACCTCGACTTCCGGTTTGAGAAACTGTTTTCGTCCAAGTATACTCATTACTGTCGCCGCTGCTGTCACTATTATCAAAACCTCCCATGCCACTGGTGTACCTAGTTCCTTGGCCAGGTCCGTATATGGAGGAGGAAGGATAAGCAGGATACCTGTTATTTCCAACTCCATAGACTTCCCTTTTCTTCATCTTTTTCTGACCTGGTGTTTTTGTGGTCGTAACTGATGATGGAGATGAATCTTCGTCTGAATCCGAGCTTTCACCACTGCTTACGTCATCATCATTGATAGGCATATCTGTTGAGTTGCATTTCCCATCTAATTCATAATTAACAAGAGCACTTTGTAAAACAATTAATATCATTCTTCTTTAAACAAGCTCAACATTACTGCATGCCTATATTACTACTACACATTACAGCAACGGTTTTGTAGACACTATTTAACGCTATCAGTCTGTAAATAATTTTAAAATGCTAAATAAAGCATAGGGGTGACTTGAGATTTTCAATCGAAATGAACCAAAATTACTAGATTTTTTCACCTGTACTACTGCTGCTAGCAAATTGCACTACAATCAATCTCTAGCCATACAGTTGGCAACAACAGCATTACGAATTTTTACCTATAATTTCAGCATTTTGCGGAACTGTGGTTAGAGCTCCTGGGAAAAACGGAGAGCCGAAACCGTCACATATCGATAAAATGATATCTGTAAATGCAATCTGCATCGTGCGTCCCCTGAATGCTTTAAATATTAATAGAAAAATGTTCACTTTCTTTTTATCATTTCCATTTCATACCTTTGCAAGCGGCGGTTCCATTGTCTGCAGCACCACCAGTGGAATTTCTCATCTTATTCGTTACTGAATTTATACCTTTTTTCACTGCGTCGTGTCATAAATTGGCAATGGAATAAAGAAAGTAATACAAACCTGATAATTTTCAATTAAGTGTAATGATATTTATGTCTACAATGTATTTAAACACCAACCTTTCTCTTTCACGTCACTGGCCGTGTTTTTGATCCCTTCCTTCGCCTTGTCCCAAGAATTTTTAATATTCTGACCCGCATTCTTAATCCAACCTTCTGCAGAACTTACGGCGTCCTTTACCTTACCCCCAATTCCTTTCTGAGTGCTGCCACCAGTACTAGTTTCCGGTTCAGGTTCTGCAGTAGAGTCATCATATTCACCTGACCCTTCTCGCATTCCTGTCATGGGTGCATTACCACAGCAAGTGTTTAAACAATGACAGCATTGTTCCATAGTCTTTTCATCCTTTGGACAGGTATTGCTGTCAGGACATGACTTTTTCAATTCGCTGTTATCCCCGTCACATTGCACATTGTGAGAGTCGTGGGGAGATGCGGGGGAAGATGAGGAAAATGGAAGGGAAGGTGTTGCAGCGGAAATTGTTACAGAAATTGGCGGTGCTGTAGTTGCAGGCTCAGGTTCTGCTTCCGCTTCAGCATCTCTACGAAACCGACGGAAATTGTGGGCAGATGGGATGGAATGTGATTCCGAAACCAAAACTAATACGAGGAGGGCTGCACCCAAAAACCGAACTTGGAAACTTTTATTCATTTTTTTTCGAGAAGCTCGAGGAACAGTCTAAATATGTCCTATTTCACACGTGAAATAGCAATAATATTATTATTTATTATTATGCTTGCTACGCAATGCATAAAATTCAACGACCTAAAAACAGCCACTCAAAAATCACCTCACTATTAAATACATAAATTATATGTTTATTTTTCTGATTACTTAGAAAAATGAGTTGACCATCACGTTGTGCTGACAGGGAAAGGCCTATTTATGAATTTAGGTAGTTTTTTTGGTTATGAGTGGATTTTCCAGAAAAAACTGTATCTGACTCATTTCATATTTTTCTGTTATGCACTCAACAATTTCCAAAATAATGCTATATTAAAATTTGGTGCATTCACTTAATTTTTATTTCTACTTTGCGTGGGCGAACAGATACACCATTAAACTGGGCACACCGACACACTGCCAATTTAACAACAAAAGATTTCCTCTTTAATTCATGCCCTCCTCTTTATATACATTTTTCCTTTAGCCAGGATTCAAGCTACCAATTAGCAGGTTTTAATGAAAAGGCTGCCAACATGCAAACTTGTCAAAAATAATCATCATCATCATCCTAATCGTAAATCATTGCAAACGCCATTTTATTTCATGAATCACTTGTCATAGGTTGCATGCAAAAGTGAACAGTTTTATAGATAGCCATCATGTCCAGAATAAAAAGTGGAGATGTTTCCTAGAATGTTATGTACTGCATATTATTTTTGTGGATTTTTACTATATTAATTTTAACGGGTTAATGAATCTTGTCCTTTAAATGCGTATACATGTAATAGTTTTTGTCAACAGAATTGTTGAACTATTATTTTTTCTATTGTTTTGTCCATTTCAGTTTGTTTCCTGCTGCTCCTGGAAAAAATATTTTTAAAATCTGACATGCTACCCGTTTACAAGATAAACGATTGCAAAAAAAACATTTTATTTTTTTAGGTAAAATAGATAACATTATTCACAGTAACCTATACAGTGATACCGAAATTATATGCGTTTAAAAAATGGATACTTGATGTGCTGTATTGCAAATTGCGTTTGTCAACTGAAATGAAAATGGTGACAGGAGGCTCCATTTCGGCTTCGTTTTCTCCAGGTCGTGTTTGTCTTCACTTTTCCCCAAGTTTTTTTTAGCAAAACCTCACGTAACTTGTTATTGTCCTGTGGTTGTTCATTTCCCTGTGTGTCATCAAATTTAATATGTAATGGACATAGACGTAATTTCCATTCTCTGTCTGTTAGTATATTTTTTTTAAATATTCAAGTTGGATTATTATTATAAAATTACGATTACGATGGGAAAAGTTACGCTGCTATTTTTTTTCATGTATGCGTAGTTTTTATAAAAATAGCAATCTAGTTGACAAGTTCGTAGCGTACAATATGTGCCTGGATAAATTACTGTACTAATGACTAATGAGACATGAAAATGAGATGAAACGACCTACAACAACAGGAAACAAAGGATAAAAATGGTTGAATAGAGTATTTTTTTAGATCTCATCAAAATGTTGTCGTGCATAATAGCAAGTGGCAATGGCAATTGTGTAGGCATGTCTCGTTTGAATGCTGAATATACTGATGTTGTCGCATTGAAACACGAAGGAAAATTACTGGAAGACAAAAATAATACAATAAAGTAATGATGATTCAGCAGTGTCGGATGTGGAGCTTTTGTTTGTCGTGTTTTTCAGAGAATTTTGCCGAGTAAGCGCATTTTACCTGAAAGAGTGTATGTCAAGCAATGTGACCAAACGAATCAACCAAAATGTTAATGTAAAATGATGCAGAGAACATAACGAGCAAAAATAATAATCGTATCATAAAATCTAAATGAATCTGCATCAGCGACATTATGACTCCGCGTCAAAGTCATGGTCAGGAGTAATTCGTCGTTGGAGGTCAATTTTCTAAAAAATGTATGCAATAATAAGTGCAATGAAGTGGACAATGTTGTAAATACTATTCATTAATATTAACTACTATTAATTCATTAAAACTAGTTTATACACAAATTTTTGGTCAGTTTACGTTCAAAATTTAGCACTTTCGTCAATATGCATGGACCATGAGAGAAGTAAAATTATATGCAGATTTGAATGAATTGGACTTAAGGACTTAATTGGAGGTTAAGGTATATTATGTCAACAGAAACAAGTATCTGCTACAGCTTTTATTCTCATGCTGATTTATGAAAGGAAGATAAGCAAAATTAAGGAATGATGTTTGCCCAGTAGCAATCCACCCAAAGTTTCTTCGTAGAATTTCATGCAGGAAACAACAAAAAATGTAAATTGGAATACTTTAGTATTCATTTTAACATAAACTGATGATCTTAAACTTCTTTCTGGTAAGTTGCGACAAGATGCTCTGTCATCTCCGTTGTGGTTGATGTACTCATGGAAAGTTTCTGAATCATAGTATTTTCGTCAATCAGAGTGAATACTCGCTGGATCTGAAAATGTTAAATGAACTGATTATGCATTCATGATTCAATAAGGTTCAGCTAGAAGAATAAAAAATGAAGCATATTGACAAACCTCCAAAACTCCAGGGTCTTTAGCACCAGACATTCGTCCAATCGTTTTTGATTTCAGCTTTAGTTCATTGCCTTGAACCTCACCTTCTTCGAGAGACGTCAGACCTAAAATATAATTTGCAAATTAGATTCCCTTTAGCTTCACAAAACCATATGTGCAGTTCTCATTTTAAAGTTTATATAAAAAATACTAACCAAAATTATGAGCCACCATAAAGGACACTTGGTTGTTTGCACGACCTCTTAAAAATCCATTTTCAAGATGCATTGGGTTTCCTTTCTCGGGATGGGAAGTTTTTCCTGAGTAGGAGACCAATGGCTGCATACCACACCGATTAAATTCTATTGTTTCGTTGTAGCCGAAATCTTTAATTGTTGGGAACTTCCCAGCACCATTCTTTGAAGTCCACTTTCCTATTATCCATGACAAGGGACGCAAAAGTTCCGGCAATTCTCCTTCCATTGCGATTTTCCTACTGTCGTCCTTTCTGCAAATGGAAAAATATTGTTTTGATAAGTATAAAATACCTGATAGATAAAGTTAATTGTAATGAATTTCCTCAGTAAAATGTATGACCTATCTGTATTAGTAAGATGCAAAATACATGCATGCATATTATTCTAGTAAACGAAAAACTTTCACACAAAATAATTGGTCATATTAATAAATAATAAATAAATAATAATTGTTCCCAAATTGAAAATAATTTAGTTTTCTTTTCCAGTCAACATATTATGTATTATTTTATTACAAAGGTAAAAAAATCATAATAGAAGTACGATAAATAAGTAAGCAATGATTATGACAACTTCTGTAAATTATAAGTATAAGCAATTAAAAATTAAATACTAAATTCACAATGACAAACAAATTGGCCTTAATTTACTGACTTTAAATCTAAAAGTCGAAAGTAGGAACTCGTTGATCGAAAACATCCACAGCACGCAGCTTGAGCCAGATTGCAGTTCCAATGATGAAATAGGACATGGGAGCCGACGCAGTAGTTGTTGCTGGAAATGTAAATTATGTCAGAAAAGACAATAAATTCCAAATTATATTTTAAAATCTTATGACTTATGACTTGACTTACCCATATAGCTCTGTACGTTAGTTAATAACTGCATCCCGTAAATGAAAAAGTATTGAGTATCCTTCCTAGGAAATGACCAGACTAGAGCAATCAGTTCGAAAATGGAAAAGAATCCACACATGCAGGTTCCTTTGAGGACAGATAAAAGTGAAAAATTCTGGCGGACCATGCTTGGAAACAACTTGGCACGAAGGAAGGCACTCATTAATATAAACCCGTGGAAGACTACAACTCCTAAAGTTGTTCGAAGGAGAACCCGATAAAAGTCATTCTCCAACTCGTAAAAGTCAACAGTGTTGGGGGATGATTCCATCCCTTTCTGGAAGCACCAGTGACAGTAAGCTTCACAAAATGGGAAGATAATACCCAGCTTCCAAAACGCCTGCGGGCAAAAAAATATGATTATAGTCCTTAATAGTCATGCGTTAAACTTGAGATTGTAAAAGTACACTTACGTTAAATGTATGATTAAGTAATGCGTGACGATAAGCCGGTTGGTTAAGTAAGAGTAAGTTGACCGCCACGATAATCACGTCGTATTCGATATACTTGTCCACAAGTTCCCCACATTTTCTCTGAAAGTGTATAACAAATTAGCAATTAAAATAAATAACCAAAATACCAATGTTTATAAAAGCAAACCAATTTATGGCTGGCATTATCTTGGGGGCAAAATATGATAAGGGTCCCCCCTTATCATCTTAAATTGCCCTCAAAGTAATGCTGACTAATGGTAGTTAGCA